>JBBPRV010000544.1:0-18314 GCA_038093235.1 Boletus harrisonii
AAAAGGTGCAAAACCGTTGCAATGGTATTGATGTTTTGAAATGGATGTATCTTTGCAGTATGTAAGCGAAATCACATGACCCTGGGGACAAAGTTGTAGCTAAGGGTTTGTACTTTATTTGTTCCCACCGAAGCAAAGTGAAATTCCCACAAGTGATTGCGGGGCGCTTCGCGCCCCGGTTTGGGGTTAGACATTGCAACGGTTTTGCACCTCACTGTATGTCTGTCAAAGAACAGTGCTTACTGTTATGGGTAAGTAAAGAAGTACAGTCAGGAGATAGTGCATGGTTGTCCCCAGTAGTAGAAGTACCCTCTGCTGTCACTCCATTTCCAAAAAGGAAATGGGACAATTTGGAAGCAGTAGAGAAGGAACAGCCAAAGCCAAAGAAAGTAAAAAAGATCTGCAGATCTTGGGAAGGAGTAATTTGAGGCTTCACCCACATCAACCTACACCCTGCCAACTCTTTTCACAAACCAGAACATTATTGTACACAACCACCTTCCTTTCCTCTTAACATGTCTACTTGTATTAATCAGATTTTGGGAGATGCTACTATTGCATGGAAACAGAAGATCATTGCGATCTTGGAAGAATTCAATGATAAGGCACAGGAACTTAGGACTGTATGTGATCAAGTAAACCTTCTTGTAGGAGAGAACAATCATCTCTCGCAAGAAATTCAAACACTATGAACTGCAGCACCAGTAGGCCTTGCACTGGCTGCACCAGCACAGGAAGTCTTGCGAAGAATAGAAGTATTTGCAGACCCCAGTGAATATGATGGCTTAAAGGCCAAATTTGAAGAATGGTGGGCCAAGATGAAGGCCTGGCTCAAAATGAATGCTGCAATGGTTCCTGCAGGAAGCTATGAGGCAGTAGTTGCTGTCCTCTCATAACTCAAGGGAGCAAAGGCCAGGCAATTTGCCCAAATGTGATTAGTACAAGGAAGAGCCTACAGTTGCTCCACCTCTATCAGAAAGACACCCCCACCAATGGCTTCATTGTCAAATGGGAAAGTCTTTATCAACAAGCTAAGATCAATATGTACCATCGAGCCTTTGGAGAAATATGTCAAAGGCTCCATTATAGCTCAAATCTTCAGAGAAAAGAAGTGGAAGGACACAGTTGCCGCTTACTTAAGAGAGATACATGAGACCAGTATGGCACAAGAAGCTTTGAATTTCATTTGCAGAAGAACAAGCCAGCGTGGCTTCAATTACTAGAATAAGAAAGATCCCAACGCCATGGATATTGGGGCAGCAAGGACAACCGCATGTTACAACTGTGGAAAGAAAGGGCATTTCACCAAAAGCTGCCCAGAACCCATCAATGCATGCCCCTCCTGCAAATAACTAGGGGGTAAACACAAAAAGGGCTGCAGCAAAGGTGACCACAATGCACGTGAAGTGAATACATCCTGGGATGACAGTAAAAGCACCACAAGTGATGACGACAGAGAGGTTTGCAAGGCCTCAAAAAACAAGAAAGGCAAAGACAAGGACTTTCAACAGTCCATAAAAGATATGGCCCAGGAAGAGGCCCTCATGTGGTTCAAGACCAACAAGGCTTTTGGAAGTTGGGAAAGACCTAAGCCTGAGGAACTTATCTGGGTGTTCTGAGGGTTTCCATAATAAGTATTTTTCCCTTTCAGTCAAGGAGTTGCAAGATGACTCAGCTGAATCTATCTACTCTTACATGTCAGAGGGGCCTCCTAGTAAGCTTGCCAGGAACGTTAAACCTGGGCTTAATTTCTCTTCCAAAAACAAAAAGAAAACTACACAAACCCCATCCCTCAGTCACTTTCTGAAATCTCAGAAGAAGTCTTTGTATGAAATGTCAACCCCACACAGGAAATTATGTTACCCATTAAATTCGCTCCCTTATCTCAATGGAAGTCACTTACCAAAGTGGATGCGCTGCTTGACAGTGGTGCCAACGTGATCTTTATAGACAAATCTTAGATGGAGAAGGCCAAACTTCCCCTTATGAAATTACAACATACCATTCCTGTCTTTAATGTCGATGGAACTAAGAACTCAGTAGGCAACATCACGCATGTGGTGGATTTAATGATTGAGTACCAGGGTCACTGTGAGAAAGTCACAGTAGAAGTCATGGGCCTTGGAAAGAATGCTCTAATCCTCAAATTTGCTTGGCTCAAGTGCCACAATTGCAAAATAGATTGGGTCAAGGGCACAGTAAACATGATGCGCTGCCACAGGCACTGCCATGTCCTTCAGGAGAAACCTGTCTTTCTTCAGCTAGTTGAGGAAGAGGAAGAAGACATCCAATACCAAGTGCACACTACTATCCATGCCCTAGAGGAAAAGCCAAAGGCAGAAGAAACAGCTGAGAAACTTGTTCCCCCCCAATGTCACGATTATCTAAAAGTGTTCAGTAAGCGAGAATCTGAAAGGATGCTGATAAGAAAGCCATGGGACCATCCCATAGAAATAAAAGACACATTTCAACCCAAGAAGGGGTGTATCATCCCTTTATTCCTGCAGGAGCAGGAAAAAGTGGCAGTGTTCCTAGATGATCAGCTAAAGAAAGGCTATATCCATTCCTCCAAATCTCCCCAAACATTCCCAGTATTCTTCATCCCTAAGGAAGATGGCAAGAAGAGAATGGTACAGGATTACCAATATCTCAATAAGCACACTGTCAAGAATAAGTATCCTCTACCACTCATATCCCAGTTGGTGGATAAGCTCAAAGGAGCCAAGCTATTTATGAAGATGGATCTAAGATGGGGCTACAATAATGTCTGTATCAAAGAAGGTGATGAATGAAAGGCTGCTTTCATTTGCTACAAAGGAGCATTCAAATCCCTACTCATGTACTTTGGGCTATGCAACTTGCCAGCTACATTTCAGGCTATGATGAATGAGATCTTCACTGATATGGAGGATGTCATAGTGGTTTACATCAACAATCTATTAATATTTACCAAGACAAATGACCAAGACAAACATGATAGACTCATGTGCAAAGTACTGCATAAATTAGAAGAAAATAACCTTTTTGTCAAGCCAGAGAAATGCTTCTTCTCGACAAAGGAAGTAGAATTCCTAGGCATGATGGTCAGTGAAGACGGAATAAAGATGGATGATTCTAAAGTGAAGACTATCCTAGAATGGCCAGAACCAAAGACAGTCAAAGAAGTCTGGAGTTTCCTTGAACTTGCCAATTTCTACTGAATGTTACACATAATGTACACAAAAAGAAAAGTTACAAATCTTGGCTACAAGGAGGTGCTCACGAAGAGATGCAACATCTTCTAGGAACAAGAGATGTGGGACAAAGGACTTAGGAGCCTGGAAGAAAGGACTATGGAACCAAGGTCAAACAAGGGACACAAGAGTATGCTAATATTGCACAGAACAAGTGTAAAGAATACAAGTACAGACAACTGGGTTTATATAGCTAGAGACACATCATCAAAGAACATCATGGAATGTGAAAGAATAGGAACACGTCATCCAAGAACATCATGGAATAGTAAAGAATAAGAATGCATCATCTAGCACTAAATGGAAAGAAGGAACTATGAGACCAATGTAATAGAACTGGTTGAGGAGAGAGCTGTCCGAGGAATAACAGAGAAAGACACAGATCATGAGACTATAAAAGTTGGGTTGAAGGGATTTACAAGAAGAATTTCATATATCCAAATGGTCCTGTGCATACCTAAGAAGGTATGGACTTGCCTTTGAAAGCAAAAGAGATACAAACAAGAACAAAGGAGAAAATTTGTAACATTACCCCCATTGTACAATTGAAACCCTGGTTCGATTAAAATCCCTCTAGGCAATTCAGAAGCGAAGTATATCAGAAATCCCATACATTGTGGTGGACTGCTCAGCAGAAAGCATTTCAAATGAACAATCATCGACCACATGCCCATGTTGATTGCAACTTCCACAGATTCACTCAGAACAGAAATGAATGGCATGTCCCCAATGATGGCAAAAATCACATTGGAAAGTGAGACAAGCGGATTGATGATGACCAAGGGCAGAGTAGTGGCATTGAGGACAGATGTAGTCGGGGCAGTTCTCCCAATAGTGACCCAAATGATGACACCAAAAGCATTCTGTAAAGACAGAAGCAGGAGGACAATGAATGACAGGAGAAAGTACTTGGGTGGTAGAGGAAATGACTCTAGTTCCATCAGGAAGTATACAATAAAGTGTTTGATTTTGGTGTTCATGAAGCTCTTCGTCAATCTCAAGAACAGAATCTGTTACAGAAATCCCCTGGGTTACTGAGGATGTGGAACTCGAGTTCAACTTGTGGGTAACTGCGTGGAAATCTGAGAACTCCAATTTTGAATCCTTCTTCAACATTCCATCTGATTCCTTTTAGTCCAATGGAGTTCTGTTCATTTCCATGCTTCCTTTACTGCTGGAACTCCTATTACCTATTTTGTATGTCTTCCATCTTCCATTCCACAGTCTGCAGTCTGCTTCTTGATCCATTCCGTTTCATGGATGTATCCCCTTCTAGCACGGCATTCCGCTGTTCTGTTTCCCCATTAGGACTCCTTATTCAGGGTCCACTCCCAGTATATAAGTGCCTAGTGTACTTGTAATTTCCCTAGTTAGTTCTACACAATTCAGGTGTAGTTTCTAGCCCAACCCGTTTAGTAGATTGTGATCTACTATGTGAGACCCTTCTTATAAGACTCTATGCCTACCAAGCATAGTAGTCTTTCAATATTTGCTTAGAGGTTGCAGCCCTCAAGCAAGGTTCATACTTTACTCATTGTTCGTCATGAAACTCTCACCAAATAAAGCAAGGTTCTACACTTAGTGTAACAAAAGAACTAACTGCTTTTCCATCCCTATCATTTGGTAGAAGGACAAGACAATCCCCTTCACCACATGTAGGATCAACCTTGAACACCTCCTCAGAAATGCCGCTAGAAACGAAGAAGAAGGAGAGCAGACCTCTTACTCCCGATCAGCTCCTGCTCCACCAGAACTCTTGCCAGTTCATAGAGAACCAGATTTGTGTTCTCATCATCTGAATTCAAGCAGACATATACCTGGCCCCTCTACTTCACCATTGTCATATCCCAAAATATTACAAGTCCAACTCTATCCTCTGTCCTCACCTCCGTACCAACTCTGGTACGATTTCCCCTTAGATACAACCCCTGACTCTTGGACCTCTTGTCCTATCTCTGTCTCATTGTTCTGTTTCAATCATATGACCTTTGTTCCGTAATAGTATTAGTCTCACTTCCTCTGACCTGTGTTTCGCTTAGGAGCACAGCTCTGGTAATACTTGCGTTTCAATCTTTCTTACCAATCCCTTACACTCCATTACTAATCCTATGTTCCTCCGAAGTATATAAACTCTTAGAATTTCGTCTTGTATTCTTTAGTTCAAATATTAACTTAGATTCAGCTCCTCACTTGAGTCTTGAAGACTCTCCTCCAATTCTGACTCGACTTCACTGTCCAACAGTGTCAAGTCTTACCTCCGACCCCCAACCCTCCAATCTGGGACTGACTCTGACAAGGGCATAGCACATACACTGAAGCCAAGGTCCCACATGCCTTGACTAACTCCAGAGTTCCGGAGTTTACTCGGAGTTGACCTGGTCTTAACAGCCATCCCCCTTCAGCTCTCCACTAACTCATGCTCCTGCTCTCCCTCCTTCCTGCCTACCTTCCATCTCTCGGATTCTGCCACCACCTCCCCCCACCTGTGATCCATCAACACTTCCACCTCCTTCCCCTTCCAATTCCAGCTCCTACCACTCCAACAATGATGACAACAACATGGCTGATGAGGACAATCGTGCCAATAGGGCTGAGCTCAAGGCCAGCCTGCTAGAAGACTACTCTGGCCGGGATGAGGATGTCCAATGATGGGTCCTTGCAATGGAGGCATACTTTCAGATGTCGCCACGATACAGCACCAATAAGGCCAAATCCTCACTCTTTGTAATAAGATGAGCAAAGGGCATGGCACTATCTTCTCTGAGGGCTGGTTGAAGAAAATGCTGGACCCTGAGGTCTCAGCTGATGAGAAAACTATGGAGAAGTTCTCAGACAACTTTGCAAGAGTTTTTTTCCCCTCAGATCAAACCAGAAAGGTTCATGCAGCCTTGTCTGATATACACATGGAAGGGCTGCCTTTCAAAGGAGACTTCCATAGATTCTGCTCCACTTTCAAACTTGAAGCCAGAAGGAGTGGAATATTGGATCAACATGTCTTGAAGGACTTGTTGAAGAAAGCAGTGACAAGCGATCTTGCTTTCAGGATGACAGCTGTCGAAAATGAACCCATTATGGCTAAGAAGTGGCTCAACAAAGCTGCTCAGTTCTACAATGTGGTCCAGTGCTTAAAGCATCTTCACTCTGGAACTTCCCACTACATTCCTTCTGGAGGTACTCACCACTCTTCCAATACCTCCTCCCATCACGACCTCAACGCCATGGACATTGACATGATCCACCTTAATCCTACCCAACATGCTGAGCACATGTATACAGCAAGTGCTTCATTTGCCACAAGGTCGGATGTCACTCCACCAAGCATCCCCACCCCAGTGGAACTCAAGGATTCTCACCTCGACCTCCCACTCCTTCAGCTCCAAGAATTCAGGCTACTACTGTACAGTCTCTGTTTCTCCATCACCCCTTGAGGAATATGCCAGGAAGCTCAATATCTCTGATGCAGAAGCAGTGAACTCCCTCAAGATTGTCTATGGGGAAGCATATGAAGATGGAACTCCTGTTGAAACCACAGAAAGTGTGGCTAGACTAGTGGTCAAAGAAGAACTTGATAAGTCCACTATCTTCTACAATGAAGGGGCTAACAAGGGACCACAGGATTTTTGAACAGAGGGAAGGCATCAGTGTCTTTACCCTCCTTTACTATTGTGCCTGTATTTGTATCTGGAAAGAATTCACAATTAATCTTGATTCCTGTTTCTCTTTCCAGATCAAACCACAAAATCACTGAAACAAATGCTCTCATTAATTGTGGAGCAACAGGGTGTTTCATCAATACTGCCCTCATCCATCAGCTTGGCTGGGCAACACAATGACTACCAAAACCTCTAACAGCCCATAATGTAGATGGTACTGTTAATCAAGGAGGGCTCATATGAAGAATGACGATTGTTCACCTTTGTATTAGAGAAAACGTGGAGAAGAGACTCTTCTACCTTACTACAGCCAATGAGGACATCATCTTAGGACTTCCTTGGCTACAACATAACAACCCAACCATTGATTGGTCAACCGGAACAGTCTCATTACCACCTGTCAAAGGGGTATCTCGACCAAAGGAGGATGCTGAAACATAACAATACCTCCTACATTACAACCTTATCTCTGAGGATGCTATTTTTGACCAGCTAGTCAATGATTTAGCCATGTCTATGGAAGTGCTTCCTCCCCTAGAAATTAACCAAACCACTGTTTTGACCTCAATCACTGCCAATCAAGAGAAAAATGTTGTGAAGCTACCACCTGAATTCACTGAATTTCGTGATCTCTTCACGAAAGCCAAAGATGTTGTTCCCCTCCCTCCTCACAGACCATTCAACCACACCATCAAACTTGATGAATTGTTTGTCCCAAAATGAGCCAAGAATTATTCCTTGAATCCCAAGGAAATGGACATGTTGAAAGGATTTGTTGAAGAAAACTTGCAAGAAGGAAAGATCATTCCATCAATGTCTCCCCAGGCTTCTTTATTCTTTTTTGTGCCAAAGAAAGATGGAACCTACCATCCTTGTCAGGATTATAGGTATCTTAATTCCCACATGATCAAGAACACCTATCCCCTTCCTCGCATAGCCAACCTCATCAATATCTTGAAGCACTCTTGATACTTCACCAAACTCAACATCCGTTGGGGCTACAATAATATTCAGATCCACCCCAAGAATCAATGAAAGGCCACCTTCACCACCCCTCTTGGTCTCTTTGAATCCACCATCATGTTTTTTGGACAATGTAATTCTCCTCCAACATTTCAAGTGTTCATGAACCATATCTTTGCCAACTACCTCATGGAAGGTTGGCTCATCATTTACATATATGGATGACTTGATGGTTCATTCCAAGAACTATGATGAACATGTCAAATGAGTTTGCCTTGTCCTCCAATGCCTTAGAGAGCATAAACTAGGTGTCAAGCTGGAAAGGTGCACCTTCTGCGCTTTGAAAGCCAAATACCTTGGAATGATCATAGGAGAAGGCAAAGTTTCTATGGACTCTGTGAAACTTACCACCATCAAAGAATGGACCTGCCCATGCTCCATTAGTGCAGTACACTTGTTCATGGGCTTCTGCAACTTCTATAGAAAGTTTATCCCAGATTTCTCCAACACCATGCAGCCGCTTCTCTTTTTGACAAAGAAGAATGCTGCTTGGCAAAAGTTACTGGATCATGAGGCTTCTTTTCAGAAACTCAAGGAGGCTTTCCTTTCCTGACACTGACCATCCATTATTTGTGATGACAGATGCTTCCCTCTGTGCTTCAGGTGCTGTCCTGATGCAGAAAGATGGCAACAGTGATCTCCATTCCTGTGCCTATTACTCTAAAATGTTCACTCCTGCTGAGCGAAATTACGATATCTACAACCACAAACTTCTCACCATCATACAAGCCCTCGAGGAATGGAGACAATACCTCACAGGCACTCATCACTCAGTTATGGTGATCATGGACCATAAGAACTTGACTTACTTCAAGTCCCCTCAGAATCTCTCTTGCTGACAGGCTCACTGGTCGATGTTCTTACAGGACTTCGACCTCTGCTGGGACAATCAGCCTGGCTCCGCCATGGGTCCTGTGGATGCACTTTCATGTCAGGATGTTGTCAATACTGTACATCCACCAACAACACCGCTATCACTCTCCTTCCCAACTCTCCCATTGCTATGGACATCTCTGATGTCATCATTGGACAAATGGTTGTTCTCATTGCCGAGAAAATTGCCAAACATACTGCTGATGATCCCCTCGTCTCCAACGCTGTCAAAGCCCTAACTGAAGGAAACTTGCTTTTCCCTCGTGCCTTGCCAAAGGATTGGACCTTCCTCAATGGCGACTTGTACTTCAAGGGCCGCCTTTACGTTCCTGAGCCCGCCCGACAGGACCTTGTTCGGTCCCTCCATGATTCACCCACTGGGGGTCATGGAGGGTATTTCCACACTGTTCACCTAGTGCAATAACACAATTATTGGTGGCCTGGTCTGACCACCTTTGTTTGCTGCTTTGTCACTGGTTGCGCTATTTGCCAGTCCAATAAGGTCAACACTCATCCAGTGGCCCCCAGTTTGTGTCCTATCTCCTCCTCTGCAAGTCGGCCCTTCCAGCAGATTTTCTGCAATATGATTACCAACCTCCTTCTATCCTCTGGTTTTGATTCTGTGCTGGTCATGGTCAACCATGGGCTTACTAAGGGGGTTATTTTCATCCCTTGTAACAAAGCTATCAATGTGGCAGGGATAGTATCCCTCTTTTTCAAGAATGTTTTCAGTTGATTTGACTCCATGACAAGGTTATCTCCAATCATGGTCCTCAATTTGCCTCTGCTTTCACTAAGGAGCTCACCCAGCTCCTATCCTATGATGTCACCCTCTCTACCGCATACTATCCACAGACCGACAGAGAGTCTGAATGATTTAATCAGGAACTCGAAACATATCTCTGGATCTTTTGTCAGGCAAATGCCTCAAAGTGGGCTGAACTCTTGCCTATGGCCGAGTTCTCCCACAACTCCTCCGTCCACTCTGTTACCAACATCACTCCATTCTCACTGATGCATGGATATGAACCCCATGCATATTCCCTGATTGAAACCACCTTTCTTCCCACCTTGGAAAAGTGGTTAGAAATTCTTGATGCCACACAAAAGGAGGCTACTGCTGCTCACGCTAAAGCTGCTCAAACCGTCAAAGAGCATATTGGAATGAAGTTCACCCCATGGAAAATAGGAGATAAGGTCTGGCTTGACTCTCGGAATCTTAAGTTCAATTTTCCCTCTTGCAAGCTTGCTCCCTGCCACAAAGGACCATTTGAGATTGATGCAGTCATTTTCCCCCGACTTGGAAGAAGGTCCATAACATCTTCCATGCTTCCCTCCTTTCAACCTTTACCGAGACTGATGAACATGAATCAAACTACTTCAATCTTCCTTCTAAGATCATTGAAGGAGAAGAGGAATATGAAATCGAGACCATTCATTCTCACTGAGGATCTCCTGGATGCCATCAATTTCTTGTGTCTTGGGTTGGATATTCTCATGCCAAGGACACTTGGAAACCGGAAACCCATCTTTCACATGCCAAATACATGTTGAGAGCCTACAAACTCTCTAGACCTAAGGAGTTTGCTACGGTAACCCCTCTCTAGTCCTCAACCTCATCATCTCCACCAGCTCTGCCCCATCCACCAGCTCTGCCTCCCCAGCTGCTGGTTATTCCATTGCCCCACTCCATGGTCTGATTGTTCGAAAGAGAAAAGATTTTCCGTTGTTCCAGCCAACCCATATCTTCCCATCCCTTCTTCCCATCATAGATCCAATGAGGGTTGTATGTATGCTACAATCTCAAAGGACTTTCTCACTGCTGACTAGTTAGCTCATTCCCTTGTCAATAATGAGCTAGCTCACTGAACTGCCCACGCACCACTATGGGCACCTGCCATGCCAAAACGTGATCTTGGAGATCCAAGATCATCCAAGTCAACACCAATATAGCCAGCACAGCCAACAACGCCAGACATAGTGTTGCAAACAAGATTGTTAAAAGGAGGAATTCATACATGGGAAATTTCTTTGGAATCCTTGTGCTTCATCGCTCACCTTTTTATCTTCTCTCTCCTCCTTGCTATCTCCGCCTTGCTGTGTTCAGCAGTCACACAGCCCTCTGCAGTTGCACAGTTCCGATTTGATCCTTCCCACTTTGATCTGAAGAAGACATGGAACTCCACCCTTCCATACTTCTTTCCACCTCCACACTGTCCATTTTCCTCTGATCTCCCAATTTGGACTTCCCCTTGGGTATTTAATGCCCAGGAATATACCCTTGTTTCACCATTTAATTAGATATAACCTCTTCTCCAGCCTCCAACATCTCCATCCCTGGTCGATTCTTGATTGCCATCACCTCCCTTGCTCACCTCCCTTTATGAGAACAGCATGTTGTCTTCGTGTTGGTTCTTGAAGACCCCTCAGCACTCCCCCCCATTGAACAAAGTTCACAGTTCCGAAATGACTAAGAGGTATTCACCTTAGGTCTCATTTGACTCTACCACAACTACTCCCATGGTTGACTCCATTTGGCAACAGCCTCCGACCTCTCCATTGAGGATGCACAGTGATGGAACCACAGGCTTGCTGCACAACGCTACTAGGTCTTATGACTTCTCTCCACCACCAACTTCTCTCACTTCTTCCATCTCGTCCCTGAGGAGGTCATGCAGTGAATCTTTGCCGCTACTCTCAGACTATGCAACGAGGAGCAACAAAGGCAGTTCTTCCAAAGGCCGCTGGATGCGACAGCCGAGTCCAGAGTTGCAACTCCCAAATCTACTCTGAACCTTGACTCCAGAGTTGCTACTGCAGACACCTCATCACAGAGCTTCCCCTCTCCACCACAGAGCCCTGTCCCCATACCATCTTCATTTCCATGATGCAGATCAAGGACAGAGATCAACTTCTCTTGACTGGTTGACACCATCCAATCCGTCTTCCAGTCTCGTTCCACCGCCACCAACCTCAGCCCCACTTCTATCTGAGGAGTGTCACTCCCTTGACATTGCAATCGTGCAGCTATGTGCTGCTTCATCTGTCAAAGTCCCAGACATTTGTGTCCCTCCTGCCCAGCTTATCAATGTCCCTACTGCCACTTCTCTGCACCTGAACATATCCAATCTGCCTGTCCAGCCTACCTCTCTCACGCCAATGGCAGAGACCCTGAGGAGACTGATGACGAAGGAGACATTAGTTTCTGAGACAGTGTCTCAGGTATACAACAGGGGTAATGTTACAAAAATCCCCTGAGTTACTGAGGATGAGGAACTCAAGTTCAACTCGTGGGTAACTGCGTGGAAACCTGAGGACTCTGATTTTGAATCCTTCTTCAATATTCCATCTGATTCCTTTTAGTCCAATGGAGTTCTGTTCATTTCCATGCTTCCTTTACCACCAGAACTCCTATTACCTATTTCGTATGTCTTCCATCTTCCATTCCACAATCTGCAGTCCACTTCTTGATCCATTCCATTCCATGGACATATCCCCTTCTAGAATGGCATTTCACTGTTCCGTTTTCCTGTTAGGACTCCCTATTCAGGGTCCACTCCCAGTATATAAGCACCCAGTGTACTTGTAATTTCCCTAGTTAGTTCTACGCAATTCAAGTGTAGTTTCTAGCCCAACCTGTTTAGTAGATTGTGATCTACTATGTGAGACCCTTCTCATAGGACTCTATGCCTACCAAGCATAGTAGTTTTTCAATATTTGCTTAGAGGGTGCAGCCCTCAAGCAAGGCTCATACTTTACTCATTGTTTGTCATGAAACTCTTGCTGAATAAAGCTAGGTTCTACACTTAGCATAACAGAATCTACTGCAGTGGGAAAAGAGGGAACAGACAAGGGAGCAGGAGAAGAGAGTCAAGGAGCCAACGAAAAAGGGACTGATGGAGCAGGTATGGGAATAGGAGAGGGGGAGGACAGGACATCAGGGAGCTGAGACCTTTCGATGTACCAGTCTCAATCCTCCATGGAAATGGTGAGGTAGATTCAACAAAAAGTGGGGTAGATAATAGGAGACAAATGTTTGACATAGGTATGAAATTCATAAAGATAAAGGATGGATAAAACTCACCAATGAATAGCATCCAGATGCAACCTGAGAGGGAGTCCAAATTCGGCAGGCAAGTCACTTGACAAAGAGTTCTCAATGTGATGAATGAGAGAAAGATCAAGAGTGTTGATGACAGCAGGATCAGGGATAATAAAAGTGTCAGTGTTGTCAGAAGAGGTGCTGATGTGATCTTAATGAGAGAGAGCATCTGCAGGTGCTAACTGGACACCAGGAAGAACCTTTCAAACAATGTTAAAATCTTGAAGGAAAAGGGACCATTGTGCTTGGTGATGAGACAGTTTACAGGGGTCCTTAAGGTAAGAGAGATTCTTGTGATTGGTGATAATAGTGACAGAATGAAGAGTGCCTTGGACATATTGACACCATTTGGTGAGAGCAAGAATGACTGCAGGAAGTTCATAGCCATAAATGCCATAGTTCCATTTGGCTAGAGCAAAAGTTTGGGAGAAAAAAGCACAAGGATGGAGATCACCATTGATATTAGCCTGAAGGAGGATGGCACCAGCAGCAAGAAGAGAAGCATCTGTCATAATTGAGAAAGGGCAAGAAACATCTGGGATGGCAAGCACAGGTCCAGAGATGAAAGCTTGCTTGAGAGTTTCAAATGCTCATTGCTGTAGAGGAGTCCAAATCCAGAATTGGTCCTTATGAGTGAGGAGAGTCAAAAGTATAACAATGTTAGAGAAATTGGGAATGAATTTGTGATAGAAATTGACAAAATCAATAAAGGAGCATATCCCTTTGACAGAAGAGGGAGCTTGCCAGTTACAAATGGCAGAAAGTTTGATGGAATCCATGGCAATTTGGCCTTGACTGATTATCATTTCAAAAAACACAATCTTGGGAGAGTCAAAGAGACATTTGGAAAGCTTCAGGGAGAGGTTGTGTTGTTGAAGTCAAAGAAGAAAATGACAGATGTGCTCATGATGAAGTTGGAGGTCACCATTAGTGTGGATATCAAGGTCATCCATATAAATTTTCAACCAACATTTGGTGAGCATGTCAGCAAAAATATGGTTCATAAACACCTGAAAGGTGGGGGGAGCATTACAAAACCCAAAGAACATTACTGTGGGTTCAAAGAGGCCGAATGGAGTGATAAACATAGCTTTCCACTGGTCAGATTCTCAAATGCGAATGTTGTTACAGTGGCTCAAAAAAGTGTCCCAATGTTTGCATGTTTTCCACTAAAGTCGATATTTCCCAACACCTCCTAATCTGGGCCCTAATATATGCGTATATCAAATGAAGTACCTACTCTTGGCATGCTATGGATGCAAAGGTCAAGAGATTTGGATAAGATCTGATGGAATGGCAGTCATTTCAACATGACATGTCATTGGGACACTTATTTGACCCTACATTTGAGAATCATTATATCATATGTAACATAGGCATTTGACAGCTGTTGATGGTTGCTATGTTACAAAGCTGTGTAATTATGAAAATGACATAATTACAAGCAATATAAATACCATGTGTCCCACTTCAATTGACCTCACCATACCATGAAGTCCATTTCTACCCCTATTAGAGCCAACATCCTTATTCTCTCTGAATCTGATTTCTCTGCTTGAAAAATTGCATCCAAGACTGGTCTAGGGAAGTCCACTTGAGATCTGAACCAGTTTTGAGCCCTTTTGGAGGAGTCTTTAGGGTCATTATCCTGTTGAAAGATAATGCTCTCCTCAGGAATCCCACATTCTCCATGCTGGGAAGCAGATTGTCCTCTAGAATGGACACATACTGCTCAGCATCCATCCTCCCCTCCACCTCTGCAGGTATCCCAACTCCATTCCAGCCCATGCATTTCCAAACCATCAAGAAACCTCCTCCAAACTTTACTCTTTCCTGAACCTCCTTGTCCTGTAAAGGCTCATCCCTCTTTTTCCACACATACATCCTTCCATCTGACCCAATCCTGTTGATTTTTGTCTCATCTAACCAAATAACTCTGGTCCAGTCCTCCACAGTCCAGTTCTTGTGCTGGAGAGCAAAGTCCAGCCTTCTCTTTCTATGCTTGATAGACAAAAAAGGCTTCTTTTCTTGACCACAGCCTTTAAAAATGCAGCCTTGAGAACATTTCAAATAGTTTGGGCAGTGATAGGAGAAGAAAGGGCAGGGTTGATGAGATGGGTGGCTTGGACAACATTGTCAGCCTTTCCAGTGGTAATACTAGAGACAATTTTTTTCTTGTCGAGAGAAAAAAGCTTGGAAGGACATCCTAACTTGACATTCTCCTTTTCTGGGAGGATCTCCTTGATGACTCTGGCCACAGTGGACTTCCCTAGACCAGTCTTGAATGCAATCTGTCTAGTAGAGAGACCAGATTCAGAGAGAACAAGGATGTTGGCTCTAATAGGGTAGGAATGGACTTCATGGTGTGGTGGGGTCAATTGAAGTGGGACACATGGTATTTACATATATTGCTTGGAATTATGTCATTTACATAATTACACAGCTTTGTAACACAGCAACCATCAATAGCTGTCAAATGCCTATATTACATATGATATAATGATTCTCAAATGTAAAGTCAAATAAGTGTCCCAATGACATGTCATTTTGAAACAGCTGCCTTTCCATCAGATCTTATCCAAATCTCTTGACCTTTGTATCCATAGCAGGCCAGGGGTAGGTACTGCATTTGATATACTCATATGTTAGGGCCCGGATTAGGAGGTGTTGGGGAATATCAACATTAGTGGAAAACATGCAAACATTGGGACATTTTTTTGAGCCACTGTATCAAATAAATCAAGGGATAGCATGGATAGGTGACCATCACAGTCTAGGGGACATCATCCAGCATGTATGGAATGGAATCGAGACTATCACAAACTTGACTGCATTAAGGAATGCAGAACAGTGGAGGTTATTCAGAACCTCTTGTGCCCAGGGGAGGTCCATAGGAGCAGTATGGCTATGGGATGTGAAAATAGAGGAGAAGAACAAGACTAAGTGGGGATCAGGTATTGCTGCAGGAGAAACAGTGGAAAAAGGAGGAAAAGGATCCTCTTTATGGCAAAAGAGTGATAGTAGCTGTGCCTTTAAAGTGGCCAATTCCACACAAAGTTCCATTATCTCATGTGGACATTGAAGGCCATGTTGGTGGCAGAAGGGGAGGTGACAAAATACTGCTTACTCCGGAAGGAGTTCTGGTTGTCTGGTCCTGTCATATTCATGACACTCCAAGTCCATCTCCAGCCCTCTGGGCACATCTCTGACCTTCCAAGAGCGATCTCCGGTGCGTTCTCACCCAATATGTACCTCTGTTCCTCTGGACAATCTCTCTGTCTCTCTGACTAACCTATACATTACATTACGATACTTCCTTGTTCTGTTTTGATATTAGTAACGAGAGTGCAAGATCTTGCTGGGTGCAGAGACAACAGCAAAGAGTGAACCAGTGAGGAGAATACTCACTTAGGTACTTCGCAGTATGGAAGACTGTTGCTAGTAGCTATTCACTCAGTGGGAGGAGAGAAGAGCTTAGATTCTGAGTACAAAAGATACTCAGGTTTATATACAGTACAAGTATTGTTTGTATGTATTGTGATATCCTTCTAAATAGAGAAGGTGGCACAATTGTGAAATAATTGTGAGAAGTAATGGTGCAATCCACAGTAGCAGGTTAAACGCTATTGGCTAGGAGCCATAATGGCGTGATATGACATCATCTGGATAAGAATAGAAATGATGTCATAGTTATGTCATAAGGGTCTAGAACCTGTTACATCATGGGTCTAGAATGTATCAGTAATCATGAAGAGCGACCCAGACAAGGTAAAATAATTAATATTAGAATCATAGATTCTTGACACTATTCGTGATGAAGATGGATAGTGGGAAAGGGTAAGACATTTCCTGTTGTCCTCAAAATGTTGCCAGGTCAGATTCTTCATGAAGATATCTGCAACTTGTTCATGCATGGGAATATAATAAAGCTTGATTTTTCCATCAGTGACACATTCACAGATATAATGTTCCGGAATTTCAATATATTTTGAACAACCTTTCTGAGTGGGGTTAGAAGCAAGAAACATGGCACCTTGGTTATCACATAGAAGCAGAATTGTCTTGAGATTAAATCTCAATTCTGAAAAAAGTATTCAGATCCAGGACAATTGTTTTGCAGCTTCTGTCATGCCAACATATTCTGCTTTGGTGGAAGACAACATAACCTTCCGTTGACGACAGGATAGCCAAGAGACTATACCATTTGCAAGGAATATCACATAGCTGGATGTAGATCTATGAGTTTTGTGATCTTCAGCCCAATCTGTATCAGAGTAGGCTAGGATTCCAGATCGACTAGCTCCATCGTATGTCAAGCAGAGATCCTTGGTTCCAAGAAGATAGCGGATGATATAAAGCACTTTCTGCAAATGTTCTTCTATTCAAAGAGAACTGTGACATCTTGATTACAGAATATGCAAGGTCTGAACAAGTTCCGAGCATAATATATAACAGTGATCCGATAACCAACTGATATTGTGAACAAAGGTGAGGAGTTGAAGGAGTCAAATATGGTCCGGGATTGTAACCAGATGGAAGAGGTGTGTGAGCAACCTTGGCAAGATCAAGCTTGAAATGTTTAATGACCTTTTTGGCATAGGCAATTTGGTCTAGCTTGAGAGTATGTTTCATGCAATCACGAGTGATGCATATATCAGAAATCTATGATTCAAATATTAATTATTTACGTTGTCTGAGTTGCTCTTCATGATTACTAATATATTCTAGACTCATGACATCACAAGTTCTAGACCCTTATGACATAACCATGACATCATTTCTATTCTTATCCAGATGATGTCATATCATGCCATTATGGCTCTTAGCCAATAGCATTTAACCCACTACTGCGGATTGTACCATTACTTCTCATGATTATTTCACAATTGTACCACCTTCTCTATTTAGAAGGATATCACAATATGTACAAACAATACTTGTACCATATATAAACCTGAGTACCTTTTGTACTCAGAATCTACATAAGCTTTTCTCTCCTCCCACTGAGTGAATAGCTACTAACAACAGTCTTTCATACTATGAAGTACCTAAGTGAGTATTCTCTTCACTGGTTCACCCTTTGCTGTTGTCTCTGCACCCAGTGAGATCTTGCACTCTTGTTAGTGCATGCCAAGATATTCCATTGCTGTGCCTAGATCTCTACTTTCCCATTTTGTCATGAATTGTTTCTTCTTTGTCATGAGGTAGGAGCAATTGGAATCAATGAACAGAGCATCATCAATGTAAATGACAAGGATGATGATGTCTTGACCATTACAATGAACATAAACTCCAGGATCTCCATGTGTTCTAATGAAATACAGTGGCTCAAAAAACTGTCCGCATGTTTGCACATTTTCACCTAAAGCTGATATCCTGCAACAATCCTAACCTGGACTGTCATTATGTTAGTGTATGAAATAAAGTACT
>JBBPRV010000545.1:0-18304 GCA_038093235.1 Boletus harrisonii
ACATTCCATCAGGTCTTATCTAAATCTCTTGACCTTTGCATCCATAGCGAGCCAATGGTAGGTACTTCATTTGATATACTCATATGTTAGGGCCCAGATTAGGAGGTGTTTGGGAATATCAACTTTAGTGGAAAACATGCAAACATTGGGACACTTTTTTGAGCCACTGTATAATCCAAGATCAAACTCTAACCAAAATCAGTCAAATCCTACTCTTTGCAGTCGCTATCAGTCAGTCATTGAATCACTGTTATATATCATGCTTGGTACTTGACCAGACATAGCCTTTGTGGTTATCAAAATGTCTCAGTTTTCTTCCAACCCTACAGAAGAACATTTGCAAAAGGTGCTTTATATCATGCACTACCTATCATCCTTTCAGGAGATGTTGAAACATCATGCTCCACTACTGGTTATGTTATCTTCTTCGGAAATGGCATTGTATCATGGCTATCTAGGCAACAGCGAAGAGTTACACTCTCTTCCACTGAAGCAGAATATTGTGGTATGACTGAGGTTGCTAAACAACTTCACTGGATACATAATGTCTATGAAGAATTATGTTTCAAGATAGGACCACTACCACTTTGTGTTGACAACCAAGGTGCTATGTTCCTTGCTTCAAATTCTACTCAAGAAGATCATACAAAACATGTTCGCATGACCAACCACTATATTTGTGAAAGTGTAGAGTTTGGAGAAGTCAAGCTCTACTACATGCCTACCAATCAGCAGTTTGCTGATATCTTCACAAAGAATTTAGACAAGCAGAAGTTCAAAGATGGAAGAAGAGCCCTTCAACTTTTTCCCTTCAAATTGTAATATGATCAGTGAGGAGGAGTGTTGAGAATTCTAGTATTTCATATTTCAATATTCAATTCCTGATACCAGATTCTAGAATGGTCTATGACCTTATCTTTATGCTATCCATATTACTCACCATTATTAGATAAGCCACCCTTATCTTTGGTCAAGACTATGACATCATTGTGTTATAAGATGTGATACATGTTTCATTACTGATATGTATGTGTTTTATCCCTTTATCTCTTACATGTTTCATGTCTGAAACATGTATTACTTACATCAGTGTTTCATCACTGAATACTATATAAGACATGGTCTTAAACCTGTCTCAATAACAATAACAATTACTTTCATCCTTTGCTTCATCCTCTCACTCAGATCCTCTGAGGATATTATTTGATCCATTCATTATCCTCATTCTCTGAAGACGTCTCTCTATGTGTTCTACACTTGAGACATTCTTTGTTACCAACCATCAACCTATCAGTGCATATCTCCCACTGATTCGTTACCCTTCTTGCCCCTATGTAATTGGGTTATCCCAATAGAAGTGTGAGGAATTCAGCGAAATCCCCATGTACGAATTCCTCCTTCTAACGATCTCCTTTGCTACATTGTGTCTGGTGTCATTGGCCATGCTGGCCATTTTAGTCTTGACTAGGATGATCCTGGATCTCCAGGATCAGGTTATGGAACAGCAGACACCCATCATGGTATGTGGGCGATTTAGTGAGCCAGCCCATTAATGCTAAGGGAACAAGCTGACTTGGTGCATAGTGAGGAAATTCTGTGAGGTTGTTGCATACAACCCTCATTGGATCCATGACAGGAAGAAAGGATGGGAGGATTTCGGTTGACTGAAGCAGTGGAAGGTTTTCTGTCTGTCGAACAACCAGATCATGGAGTGGAGCAATGGGATTACTGGCAGGTGGGGAGGTGGAGCTGGAGGATGGGGTGGAGCTGGTGGAGACAAAGGTGATGACGAGGATTAAGGTGATGTCACCATAGCAAACTCTTTAGGTCTGAAGAGTTTGTAAGCCTGTAACATGTACTTGGCATGTGAAAGATGTGATTCCGGTTCCCAAGTGTCCTCAGCATGAGAATAACCTTTTCAAGAGACAAGAAATTGATGGTGTCCAGGAGATCTTCAATGAGAATGTATGGTCTTGATTTTGTATTCCTCTTCTCCTTCAATGATCTTGGAAGGAGGATTGAAGTAGTTCCGTTCATGTTCATCAGTCTTGGTAAAGGTCAAAAGGAGGGAGGTGTGGAAGACAGAGTTTGTAGGCATAGGGAGAAATTACTGTGTTGATCTCAAATGGTCCTTTGCAGTGGGGAGCATGTTACGCTAAGTGTAAAACCTAGCTTTATTAGTGTGAGTCATGTGACAAACAACAAGTAAAGTAGCAAGTCTTGAGCCCGAGGGCCACGTTAACCTCAGAGCTAGTTGATAAGTCTATGACACTTTGTAGGTGTAGAGACTAAGGCAAGGGGGTCTCAACAAGTAGATCACAATCTACCAGTGGATTGGGCTAGATACTACACTTGTATTGCATAGAACTAACTGAGGAAACTACAAGTGCAATGGGCATTTATATACTATGAGCAGACCCTGAATAAGGAGTCCTAAAGGGGAAATGGAACAGTGGAGTGCCATTCTAGAAGGGGATACGTCCATAAGAGAAATTGGGAGAAAATGGGTAAACTGTGGACTGCGAAACAGAACAGAAGCAAAACAAAGGAAGACATACAAAAAGGATCAAGGAGTTCTGATAGGAAGAGAAGAGCAGAAGAAGAATGGAACTCCATTGAACAAGGATCACTAAGGATCAAAGGAATCAGAAGGAAGATCAAAGAAACAGGCAAACTTGGAAGTGGAGTCCTTGGGTTCCCCATGAGTTGAACTCATGTTCGTCGGCCTCAGTGATCCAGGGGATTTCTGTAACAGAGCAAGCTTGTGAGAAGGAAAATTAAATCAGAGGTTTCGAGAGTCGAGCCAGACTTTGTCTCCTACTTTCCAGGGGGTAAACTTTGTTCCAATACACTCTTTAATGGTCTGAGCAACTTTGGCATGCACAGTGGTGGCCTCCTTTCATGCAGTATGAAGAATTTCTAACCACTTTTCCAAGGCAGAAAAAAGGGGTTCCAATTGGGGGATAAGCATGGGGTTCATACCCATGCATCAGAGAGAACGGGGCAACATTGGTGACAGAATGGACAGTGAAGTCATGGGAGAACTTGGCCATAGATGGAAGTTTGGCCCATTTTGAGGTGTTCCCTTGGCAGAAGATGCAAAGATAGATTTCGAGTTCTTGGTTAACTCACTCAGACTCTCTGTCAGTCTGAGGGTGATAAGCAGTGGAAAGGGCAACATCGTAGGATAGGAGCCAAGCAAGCTCCTTCACAAAGGCAGAAGTGAATTGAGGTCCTCAATCAGAGATGACCTTATCATGGAGTCCGAATTGACAGAAGACATTTTTAAAAAAGAGGGATGCTATGCCTACTGCATCAATAGATTTGTTACAAGGGATGAAAATCACCCCCTTAGTAAGCCCATGGTCAACCACAACCAGCACAGAATCAAAACCAGAGAATAGGGGGAGGTCAGTAATCATATCACATGAAATCTGCTAGAATGGCTGACTTGCGAAGGAAGATATTGGACATAAATCAGAAGCCACTGGATGAGTGTTGACCTTGTTGGCTTGACAAATAGTGCAACCAGTGACAAAGCAGCAAAGAAAGGTGGTCAGACCAGGCCACCAATAGTCGTGCTGCACAAGATGAACAGTGTGGAAATACCCTCCATGACCTCCAGCAGGTGAATCGTGGAGGGACTGAACAAGGTCTTGGTGGATGGGCTTGGGAACATAGAGATGGCCCTTGAGGTACAGGGCACCATCTAAGAAGGTCCAATCCTTTGGGGAGGCATGAGGGAAAAGCGAGTTGCCTTCAGTTAAGGCTTTGATGGTGTTAGAGATGAGGGGATTGTTAGTGGTGTGTTTGGCAATCTTCTCAGAAATGAGAACATCCATTTGCCCAATGATGATGTTAGAGATGTCCATAGCAATGGGAGAGTCAGGGAGAAGAGTGATAGCAGTGTTGTCGGCAGATGTATCAACAACATAACAGGAGAGCACATCTGTGGGACCCATGGCAGAGCCAGGCTGATTGTCCCAGTGGAGGTTGAAGTCCTGCAAGAACATCAACCAGCAAGCTTGTTGACGCAAGAGATTCTGAGGAGACTTGAAGTATGTCAAGTTCCTATGGTCTGTAATCACTATGACTGGGTGATGAGTACCTGTGAGGTATTGTCTCCATTCCTTGAGGGCTCGTATGATAGCGAGGAGTTTGCAGTCATAGATATCGTAATTTTGCTCAGCGGGAGTGAACATCTTGGAGTAATAGGCACAGGAATGGAGATCACCATTGCCATCTTTTTGCATCAGGATGGCACCTAAGGCACAGAGGGAAGCATCCATCATTATGTACAACAGATGGCTGGTGTCAGGGTATCACAATACAGGCTGACGGAGGAACGTGTCCTTGAGTTTCTGAAAAGAAGCCTCATGATCCAGTAACCATTGCCAAGCAGCATTCTTCTTCATCAAAGAGAGAAGTGGCTGTATGATGTTAGAGAAATCTGGGATAAACTTCCTATAAAAGTTGCAGAAGCCCATAAATGAGTGCACTGCACTAATGGAGTGGGGGCAGGTCCATTCTTCAATGGCAGTAAGTTTCATGGGGTCCATAGAAACTTCACCTTCTCCAACAATTATTCCAAGGTATTTGGCTTTCAGAGCACAGAAAGTACACTTCTCCAGCTTGATGCCTAGTTTGTGTGCCCTAGGTGTTGGAGGATGAGATGAACTCGTTTGATTTGTTCATCATAATCCTTGGAATGAACCATCAAGTCATCCATATATGTGATAAGTCAATCTTCTGCAAGGTAGTCAGCAAAGATATAGTTCATGAACACTTGGAATGTCAGGAGAGAATTACATCGCCCAAAGAACATTATGGTGGGCTCGAAAAGACCAAGAGGAGTGGTGAAGGCAGCCTTTCATTGATCCTCAGGGTGGATCCAGATGTTGTTGTAGCCCCAATGGATGTTAAGTTTGGTGAAGTACCACGAGTGCTTCAAGGTGTTGATGAGGTCGGCAATATGAGGAAGGGGATACACGTTCTTGATCATGTGGGAATTAAGGTACCTATAATCCTGGCAAGGATGGTAGGTTCCATCATTCTTCAGCACAAAGAAGAACAGAGAAGCCTGGGGAGACTTTGACAGAACAATCTTTCCTTCTCATAAATTTTCTTTAACAAATCCTTTTAATGCCTCCATTTCCTTGGGGTTCAAGGAATAGTTCTTGGCTTGTTTCAGAATGAACGATTCATCAAGTTCAATGGTATGGTTGAATGGTTGGTGGGGAGGAAGTGGAACATCTTTTGCTTTTGTGAAGACATCACAAAACTTGGTGAATTTGGGTGGTAGCTCAATGACCTTTTTTTCCTGATTGGCAGTGATGGAGGTCAAGACAGTGGTTCAGTTAATTTCCAAGGGAGACAGTACTCCTATGAACACAGCTAGATTGTCAACCAGCTGGTCGAAGATAGCATCCTCAGATACAAGGTTGTAATGCAGGAGATATTGCTGTGTTTCAGCATCTTCTTTTGATCTAGATATCCCTTTGACAAGAGGCAATGAGACCATTCCAGTTGACCAATCAATGGTCAGGTTGTTGTGTCATAGCCAAGGAAGTCCTAAGATGACATCTTTGTTGGCCTGTATGAGGTAGAAGAATCTCTTCTCCATGTTTTCTCCGATACAAAGATGTACAATCATTGTTCTTCATATGAGTCCTCCTTGATTGACAGTGCTGTCCACATTATGAGCTGTCAGAGGCTTTAGTAATCGTTGTGTTGCCCAGCCAAGCCGATGGACAAGGGCTGTGCTTATGAAGCACCCAGTTGCTCCACAGTCAATGAGAGCATGCATTTCAGCAATTTTGTGGTTTGATCTGGAAAGAGAAATGGGAATTGAGATTGATTGCGAGTTCTTTTCAGATACAAATACAGGTGCTATCATAAAGGAGGGTAAAGATGCTGAAGCTTTCCCTCCATTCAAAAATCCTATGGTCCCTTGTTAGCCTCTTTGTTGTAGAAGATAATAGGCTCAATGGGTTCTTCAACTACAAGCCTAGCCACTCTTTCAGTGGTTTCGACAGGTATTCCATCTTCATATACTTCTCCATAGACAATCTTGAGAGAGTTCACTGCCTTTGCATCAGAGATATTGATATTCCTTAAGGGGCAAGGGAGGAACAAAGACTGTGGTAGCCTAAATCCTCAAGTTCCACCAAAGCAGGGATGCTTGGTGGAGCGACATCCAACCTTGTGGCAAATGAAGCACTTGTTGTTATGCATGTGCTTGGCACATTGAATAGGGGTAAGGTGGATCATGTCAATGTCCATGATGTTGGAGTCATGATGAGAGGAGGAGGTATTGGAAGAGTGGTGAGTACCTCTAGAAGGAATATAGTGGGAAGTTCCAGAGCAAAGACGTTTCAAGTGCTGGACCACATCATAAAGTTGAGCGGCTTTGTTGAGCCACTTCTTGGCCATTTTTGGTTCTTCCTTGATGGCTGTCATCCTGAAAGCGAGATCGGTTGTCACCACTTTCTTGAGCAAGTCCTTCAAGACATGTTCATCCATTATCCCACTCCTACCTGCTTCAAGTTCAAAAGCTAAGCAGAATCCATGAAAGTCCCCTTTAAAGGGTAGTACTTCCATGCAGATATCAGACAAGGCTGCACAAGCCTTGCTGGTTCAATCTGAGGGGAAGAAAACTCTTGCAAAGTCATCCAAGAACTTCTCCATAGTTTTCTCATCGGCTGAGACGTCTGAGTCCAGCATTTTCTTTAACCAGCCCTCAGAGAGGATAGCACCTTGTCCCTTGCTCATCTTGTTGCAAAGAGTGAGTATTTTATCCTTATTGGTGCTATGTATATCATGGTGGCATTTAAAAGTACGCCTCCATTGCGAGGACCCATCATTGGGCATTCTCATCCCAACCAGAGAAGTTATCTGGCAGATCGGCCTTGAGTTCAGTCCTATTGGCATGATGGTTCTCATCTGCCATATCATTGTTGTTGTCAGAGTGGTAAGAGTTAGAAGAGTCGGATGGATGATCGAAAGGGGAAGAAGACAGTAACAGCAAAGGATCATGGATGGGAGATTGAAAGGGGGATGGCGAAGCAGAGGGGCCAGGTATATGCCTGCTTGAACTTGAATAATGAGGACACAGATCTGGTTCTCAATGAATCAGTGAGAGTTCTGGTGGAGCAGGAGTAGATCAGGATCAAGAGATCTGTTCTTCTTCATCTTCATCTCTTGCCTGGTGTTGGAGGAGGTGTTTAAGGTTGATCCTACATGTGGTGAAGGGGATGGTCTCGTCCTTCTACCAAATGGTAGGGACAGAAAAGCAGTTAGTTCTTTTGTTACACTAAGTGTAGAACCTAGCTTTATTGGTGAGAGTCTTCATGATGAACAACAAGTAAAATATTCCTGAGTTAGAGGGCTGCAACCTCAAAGCTATGTTGAAGAGTCTGCTTATGCTTGGTAGGCATAGAGACTATGAGAAAAGGGGTCTTGAAAAGTAGATCACAATCTATGAAGCAGATTGGGCTAGAAACTGCACTTGAATTGCATAGAACTAATTGGGGAAACTACAAGTACAATGGGCATTTATATACTATGAGCGAACTATTGAGAATCTATGATTCAATATTAATTATCTTATCTTGTTTAGGTTGCTCTTCATGATGATTAATACATTCTAGATCCATGACATCACAAGTTCTAGACCTTTATGACACAACTATGACATCATTTCTATTCTTATCCAGATGATGCCATATTATGCCATTATGGCTCTTAGCCAATGGCCTTTATCCCACTACTGCAAATTGCACCATTTCCTCTCACAACTATTTCACAATTGTACCACCTTCTCTATTTAGAAGGATATCACAATATGTACAAACAATACATGTACCATATATAAACTCAAGTACTTTTCATACTTAGAATCTAAGCTCTTCTCTCCTCCCACTGAGTGAATAGCTACTAGCAACAGTCTTTCATACTGTGAAGTACCTAAGTGAGTATTCTCCTCACTGGTTCACCCTTTGCTGTTGTCTCTGCACCCAGCAAGATCTTGCACACTCATTGCAGACCCTAGAAGAAGGAATCCTAAAGGGGAAACAGAATAGCGGAATGCCATTCTAGAAGGGGATACATCCATAAGGAGAACAGAACAGAACGGGTGAACTACAGAACACAGAACAGAGTGGAATGGAACAAAAAGGAAGACATATGAAAGAAGAAGAGGAGTTCCAGTAGGAAAGAAGAGTGGAACAGAACAGAACACCATTGGACAAGGATCACTAAGGATCAAAGGAATTAGAAGGAAGGTCAAAGAAGGCAGCGAAATCGAAAGCAGAGTCCTTGAGTTCCCATGCAGTTATCCACAAGTTAAACTCAAACTGCTTGGCCTTGGTCATTCAGTGGATTTCTGTAACAAATAGAACTTATAAATTTAATATTTCTTTAACTTTAAAATTTGATACTAAAAATAAAATTACAATTCATGATTCTATGTTAATGTTATCACATTTTATTTTTCAGGAGCACATTCCAGAAAAATTTTATAATTTATAATTAATATCTTTTTCAAATAGTTAATAAGCATGTTCTATTCTTCCAATTAAGGAAAATCTAATCTTAAACAATACTTCTATTTTTAGTTATTAAAAATAATTAAAATTTCAATTTGTACTAATTAATTAAGTATTTTTTAGCAATAGTTTGAACTAAAGGATCAAAATAATTTGAAGCATCAGGCAATAAGTTAATTAATATTCTTAGTTGTAATATATAAATATTACAAATGGTTAAAATATTTCCCCTTAATCTATAAAAAGCAACTTATATTCGATAATTCACCCTTTATAATGGTAGGTTCTATAGAAAATAAGCATCAGACTGTCAGTAATGACACACATCACATGGCTTGATGAAAGTGGTCAAGGATCCTCTGTACAGCACATGAGGAAAAATGGTATCACCAATTAAAATGGTAGGTCACTTGGAAAAGTAAGTTCAGACAGTCAGTGGTGGCCAAGGTTTATTGGTTTGATATGACGGTGTAAGTAGAGCAGCTAAAAATGGGTTTCAAATGACTTGTCAATGCTCAAACAGCTTGGTCTTATGAAGAAACAGTGTGATATTTCATTGACAACTACTAAGACAAGCCAGAAGGTACACTACAATAAGTCTACTAGTAGGCAGAGGGAACATGACAAGCGCACGTGTTAACATTGCAGTTACACAGATACATGAACAGAATCAGATGGATATGGCGTCAAAGGGGTCAGGGATGGTGTGTTGGTAAATGATGAGCGCAAGGCGGAATGACTCAGCACAACTGATCACGGTGCATATCAGTGTTGACAGTGTGGCCCTGCGGTTGCACAAACAAAATCGCGGCACCAAAGGTCAAGGGTAGTGAATTGCACTGTGGTGCTATTAAGTGCACATCACACAGTGGGCGTCAGTCAAGAGTCTAAACAGCAAGCAACTCACCAAAATAAGAGCATGGCAACTCGGGGCATAAAAAGTCGAATGACTCAGACTGAGATCAATGGACTCATCTGTAACAAGAATGAGGGAGAAGGGGTCAAGTGTTGCACATTCAGACCCTCAAGCATTGAATCTATAAGTACTAAGCATAACCTGAATGATCCAAGCCGATCAGATAATGGTAATCCTGGAGTCCCAGGGGTCTCAACACACCCTGAATCTAAGACAATTACGATGTTACCTAACCAGTGGAGTGTTAGAGTTTGACAGCTCAGCGTGGAGAAGATCCGTGGATACAATGTAACTTACTTTGCAGCACTAATGGTGGCTTGCAGGGTCTCATGCAACAGTGAGGTGGGCGACAAGCAAACAACACCCAGTGGTTTTCAGGGATGAGTTGAAGCTAGTGATTGGCACGCTTGGGCCTGAGCCCAGGCTTTTTTGGATCTTGTGCAATGGCAAGGTGGGCGACAACTGAACAAGCCCATGTGTGGGCAGGCTATACAGTGCTGGCAGTGGTTTTCAGGAACTCAGAGTTACTGACCACTGGCATACTTGGGCCAGAGCCCGGGCTTTTTTTGGATCTTGTGCAATGGTGATGTAGGTGATAAGCGAACATGCCTGCATGTGGGCAGGTTGTATGGTGCTGGCAGTGGTTTTCAGGGACTCGGAAGCAGAGTTAGTGACCAGTGCACTTGGGCCTGAGCCCAGGCTTTTTTTGGTCTCATGTGACGGCGAGGTGGGTGATGGGTGAACAGGCCAGCAGTGCATGTGCAGGGAGGATTCCCGCAGGTGGTTGAGTGATGGTGGTGAGCAAGTGTGGGAGAAGAGGATGGGTGTGCACACTCACTCATGCAACAATGGGATGGGGGAGATGGCACACTTGCATGACAGCACCATGATTGTGGGGTGGGTGGGTATGCTTGCATGCCTGTGCAATGGAGGATTGGTGAGCATGTGCGCAGTGTCATCAGTGGAACAAATGCACCATGCAGACTAGGTTGGGTGAGTGGATTGTGTCGGGAGGCATTGAGGATAATTGCGACTGTGAAGGTGAAAAGATGAGATATTGGGATAACCTGATTACGCAGGGGCAAGAAGGGTAATGGTATCAGTGGGAGATGCTCACTGATAGGTTCTTGGTTGGTAACAAAGAAATATCTCAAGTGTGAAACATGTAGAGAGATGTCTGCAGAGAATGAGGATAGTGGATAGTTATCCTCAGAGGTACTGAGTGAGAGGAGGGAGCGAAGGACAAAAAGTAAGAATCGTTATTAAGACAGGCTTAAGGCCATGTCTTTTATAGTGTTCAGTGATGAAACACTGAAGTACATGAGACATGTTTCAGAGATGAAACATGTAAGAGATAAAGGGATAAAACATGTAACAGAATGTGAAACGTATAGCGAAACGTGTATCACATCTCATAACATAATGATGTCATGGTCTAGACCAAAGATAAGAGAATCTTATCTAATAATGGTGAGTAATATGAATAGCGTAAAGATAAGGTCATAGACCACTCTAGAATCTGGTATCAGGAATTGAATATTAAAATATGATATACCAGAATTCTCAACACTCCTCCTTGCTGATCATGTTATGATCTTCTAGGGTAAAAGTTGAAGAGCCTTTCTTCCATCTTTGAACTTCTGCTTGCCTAAATTCTTCATAAAGATATCAGCAAATTGCTGATCGGTAGGCATGTAGTAAAGTTTGACTTCTCCAAACTCTACACTTTCACAAATATAGTGGTTGGTTATGTGAACATGTTTTGTATGACCTTCTTGAGCAGGATTCGAAGCGAGAAACATAGCACCTTGGTTATCAACACAAAGTGGTAGTGGACCTATCTTGAAATGTAATTCTTCATAGACATTACGTATCCAGTGAAGTTGTTTCGCAACTTTGGTCATGCCACAATATTCTGCTTCAGTGGAAGTGTGACTCATCATTGTCACCTAGATAGCCATGGTACAATGCCGTTTCCTAAGAAGATGGCATAACCAGTGGTAGAACGTGATGTTTCAACATCACCAGCCCAATCTGTATCAGAATAAGCACATAAGCCGTTTTGGTCACCATGTCCAGAGTACGAGATGCAAAGATCCTGAGAGGATGATAGGTAGCACACAATATAGAGTGCCTTTTGCAAATGTTCTTCCGTCAGGTTAGACGAAAACTGAGACATTTTGATAACCGCAAAGGCTATGTCTGGTCAAGTACCCAGCATGATGTATAACAGTGATCCAATGACCAACTGATAGCAACTGCAAAGAGTAGGATTTGACTGATCTTGATCTGAGTTGGGTCTCAGATTATATCCAGTAGGAAGAGGTACAGAGACTGGCTTGCAATTTTATTGACCAAATTGATGAACAACTTTCTCTGCATAGTGGGTTTGGTCTAGAGTAATTGCTTGCTTCTTGCAATCTTTAGTAATTCTCATACCTAAGTACTCGGTTGCTTGACCAAGATCCCTTGATTCCCAGCATTTCATGAACTGAGATTTATGGGCAAGGACTTGTGTCTTGTTGCTACCCATAAATAAAGCATCGTCAACGTAGATGAATAAGACGATGAAATCATCACCAATGATCTTGAAATATGTTCCTGGGTCAGATTTGCATCTGAGGAATCCCATCTCCAGGAGAGAACAGTGAAGCTGCTTGTTCCATTGCAGGGCAGCTTGCTTTAAACTGTATATTGCTTTCCTCAAGCGACAAACCTTGTTCTCCTGACCCTTTACTATGAAACCTTCAGGTTGATCCAAGTAAATTTCTTCATTCAGCTCACCAAAGAGAAAGGTGGTCTTAACATCTAGGGCTTCAAGTTCCCAATCGTGAAGTGCAGCCAGTGCAATAAGAAGTCAGAAGGTTTCAAACCTTGCAACTGGAGAGAAGGTTTCTTCATAGTCTATTCCGAAGACTTGCATAAATCCTTTTGTGACAAATCTAGCTTTCTTGCAACCATCAGATTTTACAGCAAATACCCATCTCCCTTTGACAGGTTTACAACCCTTAGGTAGATCTACCAATGTCCAAACCTTGTGATCAAAGAGGGATTTAATCTCCTCCTGCATTGCAATCATCCACGAATTCTGTTCCTGTTTGGAGAGTTTAAGAACATCTTGATATTGTTTAGGAATAGAACTTGATCTGACAGCCATGTTAAAAAGCTGTCTCATCCACTTGGAACTATACATCTGTCCAAGATCTTCTTCTTCGTTAGTCAGAGTGACGTCCATCGCGTTGGTTGGCTCCTCCTGGATAGTATCAAGGCCTCGTGACATATCACTCTCAATCTGAATAGCTGGTCTATCCCCATGTGCGTTATCAGGAAGAATCCTAGGCACGGGAATGCAAGATGATCATCTCATGTTGACAGGGAGGTAGCCAGGTTTGGGGTAAGAGATCTGAAGATCCTTGTCTCTCCTCTTCAGGAGGCGAATCTGTAACCATATAATGCTTATGCTGATGGCAATCAGAAATAGAGCTCCAATGACCTGTTTCAGGTTGATTCTGTTTAACAGCAGGTCAAAGTGGTGAAGTATGATAGGATGGTGGATCGGTAGAAGATTCTGGGGAGTCATAGAAGAGTGGTGATAAAAGCTCTGGTGGTTCCCAAGGAGTTGTGGATGGGTGGTCATGATCCTGATGAATGCCCATCATCAAACGGATGTGGTTGATCAGGTTGAGGACCTAATCCTAATGGAATTGATGGTATAGGTACAAGTATATCTTGAGAGGGTTCCGGATCCCTTTGTTGAGTGTCATTCTTAATAAGGTCATCTATGGGGTCTTCTTCAACTGGAATAGGGGTATGTCTGTCTTCTTTGTCTCCAAGACAATAAGGAAAGACTTTCTCATCAAAAATGGTGTTCGTCAAAATGAACATGCGTCTCCTTTCTTTAGACCAAAAGCGATAGCCTTTAGTGTTAGATTCATACCCAATAAAAATCATCTCCTCAGACTTGGGAGACAACTTGTCTTGTCACTGTTCCAGAGGAATAAAAACATACACACGTGTCCCAAATATCCTGAAGTAAGAAACATCAGGTTTGTCTCCATTGAATAATTCAACGGAAGTTCACCAATCATGACGACGCATCAGTTGTCGATTATAAATATGGAGTGCAGTCTCAACAGCATCTTGCCAGAAAGAACGTGGTAGACAAGCATGTTGGCGAATGGCTTCAGCTTTTTCAAGCAAAGTTCTATTGAACCTCTCTGTGCGACCATTCTGCTGAGGGGTGTGAGGAATAGAGGTCTGATGAGTGATGCCTCTGGACTGAAAGAACGACTGAAGTGTCCCAGCCATAAATTCCCCCCCTCAGTCTGAATGTACAGAGGTGAGCAAGTGACCAGTGAAGGTTTCAGCCCAAGAAACCATCAATTGGAAGTGCTGAGAAACAGCATCCTTAGTGCATAAAAACACAACAACTGCAAAACCAGAGAAATTGTCAATGAAAGTAAGAACGTAATGTGTGCAAACTCAAGATTCCATGGGCATCGGGCCAACAAGATCTGAGTGAACAAGTCCAAGAGGATGAGTAGCACATTTACCTGATGGTGGATAAGGATGATCATGCATCTTCCCCAAGGCACAGCCTTTGCAAGGAGAAGAGTTGTCTGATGGAGCAACAGTGGACATACCAGTAACATGAGAAGGAGCGACACAAAGAACATTCTTGGATGGATGTCCAAGTTGTTGGTGTCATAGATTGTAAGAGTCTTCCTTAATAAGCGAGTTGATTAGACCGTCCATTGGAGTAATCTGAGATGACTGAAACCAATGGAGGTTGTTGTTTGGAGATAAGGCTTCGGCCTTAATAACCAAATGCTTGTTTGTGTCCCAGATGGAGGATTCTTTATCGTTGATTGTACACTTATAGCCTTGGCTAGTAAGTGTCAGAACAGACAGAAGTCTGTGTCCTGCATGCAGTGCATACCATACTTCCGAGAGAACAATGAGTTCTGCTCGAGTATCTTTCAGCTGAATGATGATCTTATCCAAACCATACATAGGAACTTTGTGTCCATTAGCAACAACGGCATAACGGGTGTTTGATCCTAGATGTGCAAAGTCATCTTTAAAAGGAGAAAGATGATTGGTGCAACCACTGTTGATCATCCAGTGGTGTCAGGCAAATTCTTTGTCAGAAACTCCCCCTAGTGTGAAAGCACCAGAATAATAGTCAAGCCCATCATATTCATTATCATATCTGTACATGACATTGTCATTGTAATTTGATAAGTGCTCTCCTGTGTCTCGTGGGATTGCCACGGCTACTGCCAAAGGCGTAGGAGGAAGAAGTGCCTGGATATGAGACTCATTCAACAAATCAATGTTGTTGAAATGAGTGGACAAGCTGGCATGGCCTCCAAGAGAAAAAGAAACCTTTTTCCTCTTCTCTTTTTTCTTCATCATCGTGGATGTCCCAGATGTAGTGATAGCTCCTTTGGAAAGGACATTCTTTGAAGGAGCTGTATCGAAAGGGCATCAAAGACGGCCCAGCTACATTCATCCCATTGTCTTCATTATCTCTCCAACCTGTGTGTATGATGGTGGATGCAGCATCGTCCATGTCATGGTCTTCCTGCAAAAAGCTAGGAGGAAGAAAATCTTCTTCAATGTATTCTGGCTCCATGGTAACTTCATAAGCAAATGTTACCTCGTTCACTTTACCTTTGCCCTTAGTGTCCTGTTGCTTCTTAAACCAATCCTTCTTCTGTCCTCTACCAGGTTGTTTAGACTTGGCAGGACCTTTACCTTTCTTCTGGTTCAGATTCACAGAACCCAATTGAGGCTGGTTAGAATAACCACTAGAAGGGTGGTAGTTGGGAGGAAATGATCTCGGCTGATATGAGGGGGTCTGGCTTCTCCACTGATTTTGAGATGGAGGACTGTGTTTAATCACATTGGTCTGATTGACAGAAGATTGGGATGGGCCTCCGGAATCTGCCTGAGATATCTGGGCATGGAGAGGTTTGCACATAGCACAAAGATCCATCTCCATGAGTATCCGCAATGAGACAGTGCTCATGTTGAAGTTAGCGGCTTCAATGGTCTGCGTAATAGTGGAAGCAAGGGCAAGGTAATTGTTGGGGAGTCCAGAAAGAAGAATCATTGCACGTAGGTTTTCAGGGAGATTAAACCCAGCTTCGGTAAGCTTCTGGAACTGGGTATGATAAGCGTTGATAGAGGAGTTGGCGTTGGAAGGATCGATGTGAAGTCAGAGAGCCTGGTAGAACAGGTTGAACTATCCAGGGAGTCCGACAGTTCCAAAGAGTCCTCTGAGATGATCCCAAAGGGCCTTGGAAATTGAGGGGCAAGTTTCAGGGTTAGCCCACTCATAGTTCACATGTGTAAGGAGGGAGTTGTTGATCATACTGGCCATAAGACCAAGTACACGCTTGTCTAGCAACTTCCATTTAGCCTGGTCAGGCACGGTAGTCTGAGCAGCATAGAGGAGAGTGCCGTCAATGAATTCCCAAACAGAATACGCAGAAAGTGTAGTCTGGATCCTAAGTCACCAAACGTCATAGTTCTCTTGTCCAACGAGAATGGGGATATGACTGATGAAATTTGTGTCAAACTTGACTTCAGAGACAGGGAGTGCCATTGTTTAGAGGAGATCTGAAAAGATATCATCAATAATGAATGATGGAGCCAGAAAAGATAAAAAGGAAGTGGTAGCCCCTGATCCTAATCCTGGTATCTGGTGAAAGTGTCTATACTTCTTCCCATACCCTTTCCTCGAAATCCAGTACAATCTGCATTTCTCCTTAATTGGTATCAGAATTTGTGTAGGTTGGTCTTGATGCTGGTTAGGTATTGGCAAAGAGGCATGAGATTCAAAAAAATCAAACCCCAACTCCACAAAGTAATGCAGGTTACCAATATATTTGGTAAGGGTACCTCGTTGTACACAAATTTGATCTAAGTCCAAAGAACAGTAAGAGAGATATAGAACGCGAGAGTGACTGTTAAGTTGAAGAAAGTTTGAGTACGGTGATTCAAAAGAATAATAATAATTAAAGCTTTCTTGTCCAGACAAAGGCCAATCAGAAGGAATAGACGTTCCAGCTAATAAATCAACTATGCTGGAGAATTTGTCAACGTCTTTCTCCTTCTGTAGCAGCTCTTTGACATTGTCTTCCCAAAGGTCGCATTTTAAGACCTTCATATATCGCAGCAAGCTCATCAGAGGTCTTGGCTGACTTGATTAAACGCTGTAAACGGCGTTGAGCACGATACTTAGGATTGGAATGAAAAAAAGTTCTGATAATGAGTGTCGAAGGCTTTGTTCCAGTGGGAAAGCCTTGGTGCCTTGAACTTGGTGAAGTAGCCGAAGTCATAGTAGTCTCCAGGTATACAGTACACCAGTTCGGTTCTAGAGAATCCTCAAGAATATGAGATGGAGTGGTGGTAGGAGGGAAATGAGAACAAAGAATGATTTCATAACCTTGGAAGTGAACGCAAGTAGCGAGAGAGTGGTAATACATCTTGGTGGGGAAAGCCCAACCAGCACCCTCGTAAGCTGAGCCGATAGTCTCATCTGTGTAGATGAAACTATTGATCAAGGTACCAGACCTGATCCTTGTCTCGCAAGGTCTAAGCTGAATAGGATAGACCAGGTGGTCAGCTCGCTTTACCTCGAGCTCAGTCAGAGCTCGGTACTTCCAACTAGGGAATGTCATGGGTATACCCCGGGGTACCAGCCATGTGACCTGTACCCACACCCGCGATTTACCCGCACCCACCCTACAGGTATGGTACCCATCGCGGGTTAACGCGTGGGTGTCCAATGGGAAGCAGACTCGTTCTGAGTCAGTGCGAGCGGAAGGCTGTGGGACGTGTGTGGGTGACAGTGGGCAAGTGGATGTGCACGCAGACAATCATGTCTGTGTGCGTGTGCGCAATGCTCATGCGCTCGTGCAACAGGAGGGTGGGGTGCGCGAGGCAGCGTGAGCGGGACATGCATAGTGCACGTGCTCATTTGACAGTGGGGTGGGCAAGGTTGCACGAGTGAGCGAGCGTGTGCGTGCTCACGCATTCATACAGCCAGTGGTCTGCATGCACACTGTGCTTGTTTGACAACAGGGTGTGTGCACAATGGGGGGTGGGCAAGGTGGCGAGCGAACAAGCACACATGTGCACGCGGACACAACAGTCTGCGTGCACGCATGTGCTTGTGCACTCGTGCAACAGGGATGGGGTGGGCCGCGGTGAGATTGGGTGAGATGGTGTGAGGGGTGTGAACAGGGATGCGCGAAGAGCCCGAGGTGGACACCACCACGTTGGGTGTAGGGCTGCAAGTGGTTGTGTGATGGTGGTGGGCAAGCGTGCGCACGCACACGCACCTGTGTGTGTCCAAGCACCCGCACGCTCATATGACAGGTGGTGGATGAGGGTGAACGAGGGGTGGTAGGCAAGTGGGATGTTACGTACCTCTGCGTGTGTGCGCGCGCTCACGCGTTTGTACGACAGGTGGTGGACGAGGGCTGGTGGACAGGCAGGCAGGTATGTGCATCTGCGTGAGCGAGCGCTTGCACGTTCATACGACAGGTGGTAGACAAGGGTGGACAAGGGTTGGTGGGCGAGCAGGTACATCCGTACAACAGGTGGTGGTTGCAGCGTGTGTTCATGCAGTGCGTGCGTGCGCGCTTGCGGTGGCTGCATGTGGGCACGGTGCAAGTTGCGGCAGGGTGAGAAGGAGGTGACATGGGCGGTGGCGACTGTGCACGTTCTCACGCATGTGCAGTGAGGATGATGCCGCGACAGTGGGTGAGCACAGTGCGACAACGTGGTGGGCGAGACCGGTGCCAGGCGAGACAGCGAGGGCAAGCTG
>JBBPRV010000546.1:0-18286 GCA_038093235.1 Boletus harrisonii
AAGCCCTCGATCAGGGCTTTCTAATGATACCTGGGTTGATGGGTCTAGGATCAATACCTTCCAAGTTATTAGCTTGACAATCCAAATGTTGCAAACATTGCAACAGTTTTGTTGCTCAGTGTAGTCCTATGACAGAGAAAGGGAAGGGAAGAGACTCAGAAACTGAAAACGGCACTTAGTTTACAGATGTGACTCAGCTTTCTGTGTGTGTACTCTATGTTTGTCTTAACTTGTAAAATAGTCTTCTTGTTGATGTGCAATCAATATCAAATTCTCTACCATGCCCTTTCTCACACGCAAGCAAGGTTGGAGGCAGCAACACCAACACCTAGTTTAAAATGGGATAGTTGGTCTGGTTGATGGGTAGATTGAGACTTCACTGTGAAGATGGAAGGGTTGCCCCAAACATCTTTCCAGAAAGGATTCAGAAATTGAAGATGCTCCTGCTTTAGAGCAGAAGGTGTGTCCCTTGCCAGTGCCTGATCCTGAGGTCGCAATGGCATGGAGTGGTGTTGTGGACTCTTACAGGGGCTCGAAAACCCATGGTCTGACTCGGAGTCGGAACTTCAAGTTATTGTTAGCCGCACAGTCGAGACTTCCCGAACCCCTGAGTGTACTTGTCCACAGCGAGAGAGACCACAGCCTAGCCCACCCTCCTTTACACGTTCCAGATGCCCAGAAGCACCCGTCGCACCACCGTTGGCCAACCCTCGGTTGGAAAAGAGAACTTGGCAGACCACGGTCCGTCCGAGCGCGAGAACGTCCCCACAATGTCAAGCAAGAAGGCTCGACACCGCCTGTCAACCGCAGAGCTTGCCCGACTCGAGGACGTGTTCAGGCAAGAAACACACCCATCCCGCCAGAAAAAGAAAGACCTCGCGGCCGAGTTGGGAATGTGAGTCGCTCGCACACTCGTCGAATGCACTCCTCATCTCAGTGGGCAACTACACACATGTACGACCCCCTGACATTCGAATCCTCGTTCCATCACGACGACGGCGACTGGCTCGCTACAGGGATTACAAGACCGTCACGATCTGGTTCCAGAATAAACGACAGACGTCGAAGCGGGGTCAGCCGCCCGGCGAGAGGTCGGACAGGACCTTGGGACGACCGAGGGCGGACTCTTGTCTACGCGCCGTGTCGTCTCCGTCGCACAATGCCACGCTGGGCGCGTCCGAGGCGAATTCTTCGGAACGAAAGAGCCCAGGGGATGGACTGAATACGATCGCGGCCATGGCGATCGTCAAGATCAAACCTCTGCTCGACTCCCTGAACGCGCTGACGCCGAGGTCACGAGGACACTCGGAGTCTACGGAAACGAGGGGCGAGGCGCCGAATGTCAAGGACAACGATCTACAAGTTGAACAGCCCCAGAGTTTGTCGGAAAACGCGATCGCTCCGGCCGAGTTAAACACACGCGATCAAATAACCGAGCAAGAACAGACCAAGGAAAAACCCGTCAGGTGGAAGAGAATTCGAACACTCGAATGGGCTTGCGAACGCCAAGCCAAGCGCCGAAAGTTGTCCAGGGAAGCGTATCTTAGACTCGGGTCTGAAGAAATCCAAGATCATGGCGATCCCAACGACACACGCATGGATTCGGCGTTATCGCTACTCTCCCTCGCATCTTCGACGCAGGTAGCACCTCAGAAAGACGTGATGTGGGGTGCATCACTGCTCCTGGGCTTCAAGCATTCCTGGCGCAGAAAGTAGCGGGTTTGATTTGAGGCTACATCTAGATGACGAACCATTTTCTACATACCATCTTTATTCGAGCTCAAGTGGAAAGGACTAGGCTACATTTGCGGCAAGACATGGTTCTGGAGGGTTGCATTGCGACAAGGTGCCATCGGAGAATGCAATGGTGTAAATATATGAAATGCTCGATAGTATTCTCTTCTCAACCCCCTTTTATGTGCCTGTGATTGAAAGCATTATCAATCAAGCGACGGTCTACTGCGTTTTCTACCAGTTTTGGTGGTTACCAATGGTTTGGGTTGATCCGGTGAGTGCGGTTGGGGTTGGATATCTGAGTGAACAGAATTTTTTGTGGGAGCACGCGAGATGGGCCTATGGTGCCTCTCGGAAGACCCGTTAATTGCCTTTGGTGGGACAACACTTTTGTTGGATCGGTAGGCGTAGTCAGAGGAATCTGTGACAGGAATGAGAAATGCAGCATCCAACAACGGCCATTAAATAGACACACCTGCCATCTCTTTGAATAGCGGGACGAACACACCGAGAATTGCTTCGTTAGACACTACCGAAGTGTTGACAGGGTCGGTCTCTGGGACAGTATCAACCAGCATATCTTCCTCTGCTTCGGCGACTCTGTCCTCCGCTTGTGTCGCAGAAGTCTCATCATCCGTGGTTCGTAATCTCAAAAACGATTCAATCAGAGGCTCGAAGAATGTTTCTATAGGCGGCATAAGATGCGAAGGCGCATCGAAGAAGTTCGTGGCGTCACTACTTCTCCAAGGTACCGTAACACCACCGCCTGATCCCAGGTCCGTCACCGCCTCCCGAGTCTGTTCGTTTGGATTCGACAGACTCGTGATTGCAGGGACGCCAAACATTTCTTCGAACAACGATCTTCGTGGTGTAGCAGGGCCTTTTTGAAGCGACTTGGCTGACGCTCCAGGGTCTTCGGGAAGAATGACGTTGTCACCCAGGAGTACGACGTCATATTTGTGCGTCAGCGCTACTAGCGAGAATTCGGGAGAAAATGGGAACGGTGACTGGTACCAGGCGATATTGAGAATACCGAATGGAAGGGTGTATTCCATGAGCGGGGTGGGAGAGGTGGCGCGAAACAGTGTGACCGATGACGACGTTGCGTCTAGGACGGTGGAATGAATCGTGATGAAGGTATCATGATAGGGATGCGACACAAGCATGCTGTAACGATACAAATTTTTCCGGTGCCAGATCACTAGGTCAAAAAATTGTCAACACCGTGCAGCTGAGATTTTGAAAGGGAAAGTACCCGACTGAGAAAGAACGTCCCAAACAACCAAGTCTACCCCTCCCATGACAGCCAGGTACCGCCCACTCCTACCGATGAAGTGGGCTTCAGAAGGCTGACGACACTCTTGGATAACGAATGATTGCTGGACGGCATTGGTATTGGGATCGTAGAGTACGACAGAGCTGCCAATGGGAACAGCCAACAGAGATCCATCGTGCGACCACGACGTGTGTCTAGGGATATCTGATCTCAGACTAAAACTAGATCTTGATGTCCACGAAACTGCGAGTTGCATCAAGGTCAATTTGTAGTCTTGACGGCTCGATGAGAGAGTTCACCTTCTTCACACCCCTTTTTGTTCCTGGCCCTTCGTATTCGCCACGCCTTCACGTTCCCATCTTCCCCAGTCGTCACAACCTGTATATCCTCCACACCCGGACGAAACGACAAGGAAGTAACCTTTGCCAATCCATGCGGTCGATCAACTCTCGTGTTCAATATCCAAAATGCTGTCTTTTTATCCCAGTACCAAAGTTTGAGGTATATTTCACCACGAAACGAGTCGTCACCTTCGCGCCTGTCAATCGTAGCCATCCATTCACCGCCGGAAGAAATGGCAGCCCGCTCAACACGGGCAGGTTCGAGGGCCTTGTCCTCGCGTCTGGAAACGCGATTCGAAGGTGAGACTTCGAGTTCAGCTACGAGGGTAAAGGTGGAGGGAGAGTATGTTTGGAGAGAGGAGGGGTGAGAGGAGGGAAGGATGAGGGTTTCCGAGGGCTGATGGAAAACGAGTGGTGTGGAAGACGAAGATGGCCAGGAATTTGATACAAAGGGATCTGTCGTATTATGAGAAGTCGTATCTCGGACAGAAAAGATATAAGTATACCTAATCTTATTCGGGCGAAAACGCGTGAAAGCTTGAGTGTAGCCGAGCTTACAAATGCATAGCTAGCATCTGCGAGTCCCAAAAGATACTCTTCCTCTGCCGCTCTCGGCGGGGAGACAACAATATTTTTTATCGCGGAGCCCACTCGAGGGACGAATTCTCGTTTGCCGGAATGTAGCTGCCATATAACCAGGACGGACTCTTCGCCACCGCTCAGCAGATACGCGCCATTAGTGGAAAAAGCGACAGATGACACCGCATGAGCGTGCCAATGAAGCATCGATGTCTGAGATTTCTTTTCTACACCCACCACCTTGACAAGTTTAGGATCCAGACAATACCATAGTCGTACGACACCCTGGGCATCACCAGTTGCAAAGTAGTCTTCGAACGGATGCACAGCAAGACAGGTGAGAAGCTCCGGGGATATAAATTTGATGAAGCCCGATTTGAGGTTCGAGATGTGTGCGACGTATGCTTTGTGGCCGGCGATGGCGATCAATCGTTCGCCACTGGCGGAGACTGCGAGGCCGGCTGTCGCTCTCGTTTTCCCGATCGGTACAACTTGGGCCGGCTTCTGAGCTTTCTCGGGGCTGCTCAAACCTTGCGTCTTGAGGGAAACACGGAGCACTATGCAACTCTCAGCCGGGGTGTCGGTGTGACCGGCCCGTGGGGGGTCTTGTGCAAAGAGGATGAATAGCTGTCGTTGAACGACCCTTGGCAGGACTCACGTGTGCTTTTACTCTTCTTGTTCTTAACCGCGGCCACGAAAAGATGGTCCTTGATTTTCTCGTGCGTGCACACGTGATGTATAGGCTGGTCAAGCCCAATGGTCCGCAAAAGCACACCTTCAAGGAAATCCCAGATCTTTATGGTTCCATCCAACGATGCAGTGATCAGCTGGAACGCGTTCTGAGGACTCAGGACTACGGAGGTGATGTTGTCCGTGTGGCCTTCATCTGGAGATCCGGGTAGCGTGGATATGATCTTTCCCGAGGTCGCCGAGTGGATTTTGATAGCGGAGCCGACGACGGAGAAAAAATGGCTGGAGATATAGTCGGGCACGGCTCGACATCGGACGGAAAGGAGACGCACCTGCCGTCTCTGGTGAATATGGGTGGATGTGAGGTGGTGCTGGAATGAGTGAGCGCGGACCAGCGCCATCGTCGTGGTGGAGGGTGTTCGGGCTCGTTGGCGGTCATCGCTGGTCCGTGCGCTGCATGCTGCGATGACTGGGCAGCAACCACCCTCGGCTTTGACTTGCGTGCTGGCATATCATAGGCCAAATGCTTGCCCGCCAACGAAAAAAGCATCAGCCACTCCTCGGCATTCACCGATCCAAATCAGGACATGTTTTTTTTATTTTCCCCCTTGCTGCGGCAACATATCGACCACCTTCTCCATATGCAAGCACCGAAGGCCCTCGGTGCTTGCCTACAGAGAAGGGCGTTCTATTCGTCTCATTAAATCAGATCTATACGACAATAGCTCAAGCAAGGTGAATACATAGAGAATAATGTGCATCGCTACAGTCCAAAAACATCCATCAAACGCTTCGCTCGAGGAGGTATCATGTCATCATGGTATGTTGTCCTGCAGAGGGACTCGGAGTGAGTGGTAGAGTGGTGTCTGGCGGGCAGCAGAAAGAATAGATCCGGTAGGCAGGTCAGCGGCTCTTGGAACCCACGAAGGAGCGGACGGAGCGACAGTACGTGAGGTCATCTTCGCTTGCAAACCGTCTCGCCTCGAGCATGGCATGATGTAATCGTTCCTCCTCCACAAGCTCAGCCTTCGACAGCGGTTCACGTGGTGGTACTGGCCATCCCAACTCAGCCAGGGAGCACCAGAGTGACACCCGCGCATGCATATCTCTGCATTCATCTCTCAGCACCCACAAGGACAGTATAGCGAATCCCAAACTCACCGCTTATAACGTCCAATCAGCACCTCAAATTTGGCCCTACTCTCCAATTCATTCAACTCTGGATCGCTCTCCCATCCCAACTCCTTTAGTTCGCTGGGTCGATTTCTCATCCTGTCCACAAGTTCCTCCCACATCGATTCTTGACAAGCAAGTACACTCTGGTAGCTCCAGTAAAGTTGCATTGCAAGTGTGCTTTCGTTTAGCTTGTCGACTGTCTCTAATGGGTTGAGGAAACGGGAGTTGGCGCCCATGGTACTCTCAGCAGACGACCAGTCGACAACATAGAATGGCAACTTTGTGGCCTGTGCCGTTTGGGGGGAACCAGGGGAGGGGGGTTCACCAGAATGACTCGTTGAATGTGTGTTCGCGTCCGAGATGGAATAGCTCTGGTCGAACAGAGAGGACTTCTCTGTTGATGCCGAGTGGCTGGTTCGTCTTGAATCTGTTGACGAAAAGGATACGGAGCTAGGTCGGAGAGTCGGCATTTCAGATGAACTTGTTGGTTGGGAGCCTGCCTCAGACTTCTCTACGTCCCCGCTCATTAGTAACGCATTGGGCGGTAGGGGTTGTGGAAGTGCTGGCAGGGGTGGTATTGCAGGCATACGAACACGCACAACGGGTGCAGTGATCACTTGCCGGAAATTGGACGTAAAGTGGATGGGAAGAATGGCTTGTGTTCCAGTTAATCTACCAGTCATAATAGAAGAAAGCGAATACTCACCAGTAGGTCGTAAATTGATGAACCGATTCTCAAATACGCCATAATACAAACTTTCAAGCAGTACGTGATCGTGCGGTAATGATCTCGAGTCCACCGATGATGGCGGCGGCGTTTCTTCTCGGTGATGCATGCCGTTGGGATGATGAATTGATTCGGACCGTTTATTGCGTACACGGAGAGGTGCTGTAAACCAACTTGGGAGAGTAGGAAATATTATATCTGATGGGAAATAATTGTTGGGCGTCACTAGGTACGAGGAGCAGACATACCATGCTCAATCACCTCCACGACACCACCTGGACTCAAAACACGGTTGACCTCCTATCGTTCGGTGAAATGAGCATCCGTAATGTGCGGGACAGAACAGCGTGACTTACTTCGAGCAATACCCCCCACTACAAATAGCAAGTGACATCAAAAAAGGACATATCAAAAGGTGCTCCACAACGCAAACGAACCCGAGAGCACGATAATGGAGGCGTACTCACCTTGTTCTCGGGAATGCCCCTGCCCAGATCATTCATGCGAACATGGTCAAACTCGTCGTCGTCAAACGGCAACTTTGTTGTTAAGCTGAGATATTGTAGCATGTCAAGCGACCTCCGACCGGTTTCATGTGCCCCAAAGTGATACTCACAAGTTGCCATGCACCCAATTTATGCGGCTGGCGATCTCTGGTTCTAATAGTGACAGGGGTACTTGTACATCGACAAGGTCGAATCCAACCTAAAGATAGCACATGAAATGCACGGAAACGTTACTCGGTTAATCATACATACAAAGTGGCAATCTGGCCATTCTTTAGCAGCCTCGAGAACCCACGTCCCACCCTAGAACAAAAGGACAAGGATGTCAGCGTTCGGCGAGACACCGGGACAAGAGGGAGAGGTCTAGGAGGAAAGGAGAGACATACACCACATCCCAGATCGAGTGATCGTTGTGGTGGGCCGTCCGTGAAGGAAGCTAGCGAGACTGATTTCCTCAAGGGCAAGAAGAAGCTGAGGTCCAAGCTCTCGCTGAACGCCACGGGCGAAGCACGGATGGAGAGGCTGATGAGCGGATTGCTCGGAAATAGTGGTAGCGGTTTCACTCACAGCTCGAGGACCTGTCTGTCGTAGCTGAGCGGATACGGGGCCTTTTCTGGGTCGAATGAATGGTGTCTATGACCTTGCTTGTTCAAGAAATCCTTGTTTCTGGGAAGAACACGCCTTCCGGTGGCGATGGGGTCGAGTTGGCGTAGAGGTGCTGCGACGGGCATGACGGAAGCGCGGCGCGCAGATGAGAAAAGGAAGAGGGGGCGAGGGCGGCGTGGGATGTGCTGTGGAAGCAATGAATGATGGTGACGAGGCGTGGAAAGGCGACTTGACCGACATCTCAGATCATGCACTGCAACCGATAATATATATTATATCGTTCCTGGTCGCGAAACAAGATACAATTATTGTCTAGTACCATGAAACAATCACATCCTTAATATCCCAAACTCGACCGAAACATGCCAAGCATCAGACCTCGCGATTTGAACAGCCTCGTCCAAAAGTCGCCAAGCGTAAACCCACCCAAGAACGGGAAATAGCACATGCCACCGTTCTGTTGGCGTGTGTGTTAGCACGTCGCAAAGTAGCCAGCAGCGTCTGCTCACCCTCCCGTTCGTGATGATGATCAGCTCGGCGCTGCCCTGGTAGTTGACCAAGGCATCACTCTTGCCCGCGAGCATATTTAGCACATTTCGGACAACGACGCCGGCATGAGAGGAGACCTTGGCGGCTTGTTTCTGCTCGGACCATTCGATGACATCGCCTGCGGCAAAGATGCGAGGGTAGTCGACCAGTTGGAGGGTGGGTTTAACTTTGATGAAGCCAGACACAGAAAGCGTCGATGAGCCGAGGGAGGCGACGAACGCTGTGTTTGGAGAGGGGCCACGAGCCGAGATCTGTATTATGCGAGGCTCAGTTGGATGGAGAGCGAAAGAGTCGGGAATGCGTACGACGAGGTCAGCATCGGGTATCTCTGTTCCTTTGCGGGTAACAAGGCCAACAGTGCCTTCCTCGGGGAAAGAGTCTACATACTCGTTGAAAACCAACTTGACGCCACGGGCAAGGAGACGGGTCGCGAGACCCTGGCGGAGAGAAGATGGGTAGGTGCTATTGAGAAGCTGGCGGTCCCCCTGAACGATGGACACTCTCTTGTCCTGCAATGCGGATCAGAGACAGCTGTGTGAGAGACAAGTGGGACATACGGGGTACTCGTCCTTGAGTTCGCCAGCCAGTTCTACAGGCGAGAGTGAGCAAGGGAACAAGGACGGATGAAGATGGGCGACTGACCGATACCGAGCGCACCACCACCAACGATGACGACGTGCTTGGCATTGGCAAACTTGTTGCGCCAGGTGTGAACGTGGGGTAATACGTCGCTTTCGTGCAGAGGAAAGTCGGTGGGCCCTTTCCACTTGGAGCCCGAGGCAATGACGAGGATCTCGTATGGGATGCGCTCGCCGTTCTCGAGCAGGACGTGACCCCCAGACTGGGCATCCTTGGGCTCGATGGACTTGACGATGCCTACCCTTGTCTCGCCGTTGCCCTTCTTGAAGAGCCTGTCGAGGGGCACGAGCGCGGTTTGTTCGAGGTTGGCGGCCTCGCTGACGATGAGACGGAGGGAGGCAGGGAGGGGGATGGCATATGGACGTGGGGTGATGAGGACGAGGTGGTGCTTGGACGGGTCGAGCTTGGCGGCGAGTGCGGTGGCGACGGCTATTCCGGCGAAGCCAGCGCCGACGACGACGACGGATTTCTTGGAGGACATTTTTGTGATGAGATGTTGGACATGGCGGCGCTATTTAACGGTGAGCAGGACGAGTGTGTTACTCAGTTGCCGCCTCATACAAGCCTGGATCGGGATATGTGACTCAGATGCCGCTGCACTGGAGCCAACGTCATCCTTTCTGACATGACTCACTCAGATGCCGCTCTCCGGAATACAACGCAATCAAGGGAGACGGGCCCCTCTGCCCCCAGAGCACCCCACAGCCGAGGTCAAGGTCTAGAGCTGTCACTTTCTGCGGTTCAAGTTGTTGATTCATGGAGTTTTCTGACCAGATTGTTTGGTATTCCACGACGAGTCTGATGCAATATGGGCATTGACGGACAACCGATTCTCAGTGCATGTCGCTCTTTATTCCCCCCCTTTGTACATTACTCGCTCGCAATGATTGCAAGTGCCGTTGTACTTGATTTCGGACGCTAATACACCTTCGAAGCAGGTGATGAAGCTGAAGCCTTGAAGTTGCGCGACACAGTATCGAAGCAGCTTGCGAGCCGTCCTTCAACTAGGGTGAAAAAGTGATCAAGACAGCATTTGAAACATGTACAACATCAATCCACTATCAAATCCGAAATCACACCAGGGCCTCACACCAGTCGCCTCTGCATCTTTTCTTGAATATCCCCGACGGGTTGTCACGATGCTGATGCGCTCCTCCAACATGCCGCGTCCGGCCCGGTGACTTGGAGTCCCTCCTTGAGGGCCTTGTCGATCTCCTGCTGTACGCCAAGTACAAAATTTCGTGGCCGATAGCCATCGGAACCATATCCACGAAACGTTTGTAGGCGACTGAGGATGCACACCACGTGAGTCAATCTATTCACGCCACTGGTTGGGGGCCAACTCTACCTTGGAAATACGCCCAAACGCTCGCCATGATGCCCAGAGCAGCCTCCATTGGATCCGGAGGAAGAAGCCTGGGGAGGTCAATGGCTTTGACCGGTATCCCGAGTTCGTTGAGGTCAGAGAGGACCTTGTTGATCGGGTCTCCTCGTCCTTGCTGGAGCCTGGTCACCAAATCACTGTTCGTCCTAGGCGGCTTTGTAGAAAGTGAGGAACTTGTCTTTGTAGTCGGCATAGTAATGCGTGTTCAGCGTAGTTGGGTTCTTCTCGAGGTCCAGCACCCACTGGGTCCTTTGCTTGGTTGGATTCGCAGCTTCGTCGGGGTGGTCGTTGACGATCATCCTAGCTATTGGTGAGCCTTGAAGGTACCAGCAGAGAACAAGGGACTTACAGAATAGCTTGTTTCGCATTCCCGTTGCCCATGTGCGCAAAGTGGTCGTCGACGAGTTTCACAAGATCGGCTCTCAGAATCGTGTAAACCTCGTCAAAGAGGACCATCGCCAGCCCGCTCCATTTTTCCGTGATTTCCCTGATGTAAGCGCGTTGAACTACGAAACGATAATTGTCCGGAAGTTCTCGCGTGCGTGCGCTGGCAAAAATTGCCGTCGACATGTGATATCAGGAGTAACTAGAGGTGAAACCTACTTTTGAGCGCCTTTTAGGACTTCGTCACATGTATCCTATTCTGATTGGCAGGAGTTTCCTCCGCGTCATCATCTCCATCCTCATTTGCCAGAAATGTTGTCTCCGGTTCCTTCCACGACGTCTTCCCCCAAGGAACAAGTGTGGAGCAGTTCACCGGATGGCAAACTCGAAGGTTTGTTGGTGTGGACGAATAGTCTGCAGCAATCCGTCTTCCTCGGGAGTAACCTCGACCCGGTGATCTAGATCTCGGACAAAATTTTTGAGGGCCAGGAGCACTTCGCCGATAGGATCGCTGGACAGAGCTTTCTGGAGAGCGCGTAGCTTCGTGTCGGTCTCCCGAATCGCATTCATCGACCCTTCTTGGATCTTAGGAAGCCTTGTCAAGTTTGTCAGGAAATGAAAATGGAATCCACGATCCCGGGCGATAACCAACTCACCTCTTTACGATAGCTCAGATAAAATGAGGCTCAACCTCTCCGTTGAGTAGCTGGTTCTCAAGAATCTTTGGTACTGCGGTTCGAGAGATGCCACCCACGGTTGCGTTGAGGCGACCACTCGTCTTCTCGCCGACGCGCCTCCAGGCACGTGATTCCTGTCGCCACTTCCTGCGAAGAGGGTTGTTTGACGCAGTACCAGTTATTGACTAGGGGTTCGGTTTCGTTTCGGAAGATCTTGAGCCATGCAGGCTCATCACCTGCGGGAATGCGATCGGGTTTGATGAGGACACCTGTTGAAAGCATGGATTAGTGTTTCTGTGTTACAAACGAGGCCAACTTGTTCGACAACGACTCACTGACGGTTCTCTTCCCATCCGGATCGTATTGCTTTGCGAGATGCATGAGCACCTTAATTTTCAAAGTCGGCGGGTGAAATGGCAACATCAGACATCTGTAATCCAAAACAAAACCTAGACACCTACTCTCGCATGCAACGGCGAGCAGAATGACGCAGCTTGGCTTCTCTATGTAAGAGGCAACCAATGACCCGACGAGCTCAATGTCTCGATCGTCACCTCCCTCCAGACACGTTCTAGAAGCTGTATTGTGGGTGTACATGTGGCTCAGTGCCGTCGTCGGATGCACGGACTCTGGGCAATAGGCACAGCGCGATCGTTTGTAAAATTGCTATGACATCCTAGAACTTCTTTGTTGTGGTATTTCTTCAATGTATCCGCCGTTGCCTCGCCCACGACATGCTGCTAATTCCCGTTGAAACGGCGTCGCAGATCTTCCGTGCGAGCCGATTTCAAACGTCCTACGTGGAAACAGTCACCGTCACGGAGGGTAGCTGAAGTAGTGACGTAATACTTCTGACATGGACATGCTGACCCATGCGCATGAGCAGTGACTCAGATGCCGCCGCTCTCCGGAAAACAACGCAAAGCACAACTCAAGCTCAAGCGTGCAATCAAGCGTGGAGACGCCCCTCTGCCCCCGGAGCAGCCCCACAGGCGCAGGAAGACACCCCGCCCCACACCACAGGCAACGTCGAGGGGCGCACGCGACCTCCAGAGCCAGTTTGTCAAGCTCGACAAGAGCTTTCTCGACGACACCAGGGCGTTGGCCGGCTCCATCGTCCTCAGGAGACCCATTCCGAACGACGTCGCAGTGCTCAGACACGACTGGATCACACCCTCCCCGCCAAGCTCTCACCTGGCTCAGCTTGCCGTGCCAAAGAGGCCCAGATGGAGGTATCAAATGTCCAAGGACGAGCTCGACGCAAACGAACAGGCTTACTTCCGCACCTGGCTCGCACAGCAGGATTCGATTGTCGAGCAGTGGCAACGCGCACTGAATGTTCCCCCATCGACTGATCAGACCTCCCCCTCTACTGATCTCGCGGGCGATCGTGTCGGCGACTCCGAGACTCACCCAATGCCCCGTCCACCCACCCACTTTGAAAGAAACATCGAGGTTTGGAGACAGTTGTAAGCTGATCTCCCCTGCTCATCTCTCAGAGACTGAGACACAACACACAACACATCCCTCCATCGGACACGAAACAGCTGGCGCGTCACAGAAATATCCCAGATCCTTCTCGTATTGCTCGACTCCCGTTGTCCACCGCTACATCTCCCTTCTTCACTCTCTGCACACCTCAATATTTCCACTTCCTCGTTTCCGCCGCACTCGAAACATTCTACAAAATCCAATGCTCCACATCTTATCCTCGTCCTAACCAAGGTGGACATTTCCGGTCCTGCACGTACCGCATCTTGAACGTCTTTTCTCAATGCCAACTATCCCGACGTACCAGTCGTCCCAGTCGAGGCGTATGCACCCAAATCATTCCTCACAGTCCAGCAAGGACCCACCCGGTACGAATCACATCTACCAGGCACTTTCAGGGAAAGACTGGTCCATACACTCAGGGATGTACACGAACAGCTACTCCACCCTCCTCAGTGGGTGACGGCTCCACGACCTGGGGAAAGCGAGGAAGAGCGACTGCAGAGAATAGACCAATGGAGACCCAGAGTCAAGAGGGACATCGATTGGGATGGCGTCCTCAAGGCGAAAGGGAAGCTGGTTGGGAAAGCTGTCGGCGGTGCTGCAGTGCCAAAAGGGCAAGACGCCGGGCATGATACAGAAGGAACAGAGGGAGATGAGGGAGATGATACTAGGGTCGAAGACAGCGAAGGCGGGCAAGTTGGTGATACCTACGAATGGAAAGAACCCGATTTTCTGACCGTTGGAGTTATTGGTATCCCACACCCTTCGTCTCACTGACGACTACTCACTCTGTCGTAGGTCAGCCAAACGTAGGGAAATCATCTCTCTTGAATGCGATATTTGGTGTGACGCGAGTTCGTGCGTCGCGAACTCCCGGGAAGGTGTGTGATCCACTGTTTGCCATTTGAACTCCTTATAGATCCGTCTCTAGACAAAGCATTTCCAAACCCTCTTCTGGACCTCCGATGTCCGCCTTGTTGACTGCCCGGGACTTGTTATGCCCTCATTCGTACCGATGGATATCCAAGTACGTGTGCTTTTCTCAATTTCCGGTGACACCGTATGCATTTCCAAGAACAGGTCCTTTCAGGTGTCCTTCCTATCTCTCGGATCTCTGCGGTGCCTTTTTGCGTACACCAACTTGCTCGACTTCTCCCTCTGGAACAGATTTTAGAACTCACACACCCATTATCGCTCACTTCGCCCGCATCCAGTGCCACCGCAACGGTTGCATCGACGGGTGATCGCGGCTCAAACCCTCAGTCAAGCAAATCTACCTCAAAGGCGAGATCTAGCTCTAAATCCGCACCCATTAATGCAACTTTGGTCGAGGATAAGCGCACCTGGAGACCAGGGCAGCGGCCGCCCGAAGAGACCAAGGCTCAGTCCGGGGCCCCAAGATGGACAGCGAATGACATCATGACCGCCTACGCTGGGAAGAAAGGATGGGTTACTGCCAAGGCTGGGAGACCGGACATACATCGAGCTGGGAACGCGAGTGGGTGTCTGCCGGTTGTTCTCATTGGGAAATCGTGCTGACAGTTCGGTGTGTATTTGGACAGTCTTGAGATTGGTCGCGGAAGGAAAGATTCCGTGGGCGTTTTGGCCTCCTGGTAGTTTGGTTTCGAGTGATGATGGTATATGGCTCAAGGACGGGGCGCAACAATATGCATGGGACGAGCTTGAGATGGACGAAGACAGAGACGAAGAGGATAGTGAGGAACAGGACAGTGAGATGGAAGAACTGCCGAGCGAGGAAGAAGACGCCATGGGTGGGGTCAAGGTTGCATCGGGTGCATCGGATGATGAGGACGTGGATGAGGAGGAAAAACCTGTTCGTGGGGGAAATCTTGGAAGGTTTGGGGCACTAAGAATAGAGTAGATTCAGATAGTCAGGGGTTAATTAACCAAATTCGTCTTTTGCTCCCCCTCTTAACTGTCAGACAATGTTGAACTCGTGGTTTAGTAGCAAGTCGAGTCGTCACAGAAAAACACCTTCCAGCCCTCCACCAGCCCTCGATAATGCCCAGTCACGCCCTTCAGATGCTTCTTCGGTCTCCCAGTCCACCGTCGGGCCCTTGCAGACACCAGGTGATTTGACCTCGGTGTCCGATGTACCACTCGACGTGGCCCATGCGCATATCTATGCACCCACTCCCAGCCTGATTCAAACCACAGTAAGGGAGGCAGGGACTCTGAGGACATCCGACGCACAAGCCAGTCTGGACGCGACGACGTACCATCGTGACAGCGCTCAGATCACCCAGGGGTCCTCCGCGCCAGAACGCCGCGAGGAAAGTCTATTCACGCCCCAGGACGCCCTCATTGCGCAAGTGTTTGGCAAGTCTGTCCAGCATGCGACAGACCCTGCCAGTGCTACCCGACCACCGCCCTCGAACGTGCCGCAACCGTCTGTGGTGCTGACGACGTCCGACTCACTGCCTACGCCTCCTTCGATACCGGCCGTGCCCTCGCGCGCGCGACCGGGTCCCACAGTGACGATATACGACCCCTTCTCGGGTGGCAAGCTCAGCGAGCACACGCCCATATCACCTCCCACCGCCACGCTGGGAGAGCCATCTACTTCTGCTCCTCTTCCTACTGTGGACGACCGCAAGCTATGGTCAAGTCTCGAGCGTATTTTGGAGCTTCAGGCAGAAATAGCTGCGATGCACGCGGATATGGAGGGTGGTGGTGGTGGAAGGGGCCCAGGAAACAACACTTACGCGGGCGGAACTGCGAACGTGGGCGCGGGTGAAGGCGGTAATGCTGGACCCAAGAAGAGATCGAGAAGGGGTCAAACCTTGCCTATCGGCGACGAGGAGCCCGAGGAGCATGAACCGGAGGGTGGTGCTACAGGAGGAGCTGTCTCCGAGATTTCTACTGACCACTCTGATGGCGAGGACGAAGATGACGACGAAGACGATATGCACGGGCATGGCAAGAGGAGGCGAGACGAAGAGTTTGCCAGACTTGCGGAACAGTTTGTACAGCGTAAGGCGACCATCGGTGGGATTATGAACAAGGTTCGTACGTCCCAGAAGTCATCGCCCAATCTTGTCCTTCTGATGACGACCTTTCCATCCGATGCAACAGCTCGACGCCCTCTCAACAGCTCTGAAGACATTCCATACACTCCCGCCCCCGCTCTTCGACCTTGCAGTGTCTCCGTCTCGCACGGACACTATGTCGCCTGCACCATCAAATGCCTCAGCGACATCTTTTTCCCCTCCACTCTATATGTATCCCGGACGCCCATCGTCTGCGCTCTCATCCATCTCTCCACCTCAAGCTTGGAATCCCGTCACTCCTCCAATGGCACCTCTCTCCCCACCTGTTCCACCAATATCGACTCTGGCGCCTCCCATGTCCTCGGGAGATCCGGACGGCCCACCCGGACTTGCACATGTAGTCGCCCCTGTCTTGCCACCGACGGCTTTGCCGACCATCATACCTGGGATCCCACATGTGGAGAGTCCGGCAGATATGACCCCTCCACAATCCATCTTCCAAGAGGTACCTTGAGCAGTGTCGCTTGTTTCCAATATCGGTTCTAATTCCACTGAGCATACACGCTGCCGGTTGAGAAAAGTAACAATTAATGGATAGTACATATTGTAAACAGGTGGTGTGGAGTAGTCAAAGAAACATAATTAGGCAAATACGTGCATCACACATATCTTGAAGCAAATCAGTGAAATAAATACAGAAGTCCTGGGATGCAAACAGTAGGAGCCAGCCCAACCTCTGCAGTTGGAAGTCTCCTCAGACGGGCTCACCCAAAGTCTCCAGCGCAGCTTTCAATTCTCTGATCGCGTGCTGTGTATCTTCGTAATCAAGCGCAGAAATTGCAAACCTACAATGCTTCTGCGCCTTTGCGATGAGTTTCGGCGTCAACTCGACGTCTCGCGGAGGCGGGTATGGAGGTGCGTGGATGAATTCAGTCGTGGGTAGCGATGCGATCGAGGATACGGGGGAGGTGAACGTTGGTACGGAGTGAGGGACGTGTGGCGGTGAATGTGACATGGCGAACAAAGGACCAGTTGCTCTCGGGGAACCAAACGTTACTGACGCAGCCGGTGATGCATAAGATGGCGCTGCGGTGGGTACGAACCCCGGTGGAAGCTCAGCAAGTATGTGAGGTGGTGAAGACACTTCATGAGCAGAGAAAAGCGGAGACGCAGACGCGCGTTTGGGTGGCGAGGATCCACTGGCGGCGTCGGGGGAGAACCGCACCCTACCTCGATCCAGACGGGGGTCCTCGACGGGCTCGTCGTCGCTGGCTGCACCTTCCATCTCGGTGCTAACCCATGCGGTCCTAAGCTTGCTACTGCTGGCCTGAGCCGCGGCTCGCGTCAAGGGGTCGACAACATGGTCGTGCCAGTTGTTCAAGCTATCGGAGCTGCCAGCAGTGCTATCTACACCTTCCAGCCCCGGTGTTCTGGCTAACCCGGGTGTGGCGGTAGTGCTCCAGCACCCAGGGCTGAGAGCTTCATTGTCATGTTTGTCTGGGCCTGGGAGGATTGGGACACAGTTTGCGCGGGCGATTTCCGCAGCAGGGAGGGCGGGTGGTGGAGATTTACGTTTCGGGGAGCGAGAGGATGACTTGGTGGGAGGAGATGGTTCGCGAGGGACGGGCCTTGGAGGCGTCGGGGGGTGCTGCTCCGATACAAATTGATCCGAGGAAGGAAGATAAGATGTCAAGTCAGGGTCTAGCTGAGACCCTGCAGGACCGGGAGTTGGTTGTCTGCCTTCGCGGAAGGCCTTGGCAATATCGACTGCTTTCCATTTTGCGTATTTCAACTTGCTTTCTGTCTGTAATGCGGTTAGAGTGGGTGTGGATGATGATTTGGAGATGGACCTACCGATTCCGAGACGTCTTTTGGAAAGATTCGAAGGACTTCGAAGAAGTTGGCAGCTGCCAGGAACTTCTTCGCGGTAGACCTGTGACAAGGAACGGATGAGACACTGGGTGACATGATGGAGGACAAGGAGATACCTTGATGCGTTTCCAGCCCTGTCCTCGTCGTCTGCCATCCTGAACACCTTCAAGGCAAAGTTTTCGAGGTAGGCCGCGCTAGCTGGCTCGATGTCGATGGTGTCGTTTGGACCGATCTCCTTCTTGAGGCGTTCGAGCGCATCGAGGAGGTTGAGGAGAAGATTGCGGGAATTGGCGTCTTGGGCTTTGAGGGAGATGCCAAGCTGCGCGGCATAGTATGCACCTGAACAGCGGTCAGGCAATGCCGGAGAGAGCGTGCTGGGACATACACCAGTACGCGACCACTGGTTCGCGTTCTACGAGTTCCTCGGCGCGCTGAAGAAACGGTGCGATGGACTTGAGACCGATAGAGACTGGTGGAAATCTGAGCGACATGTTTTATGATGATATCTGGGGCTCTGTGGGGTGTTTATATACTAGTTCGGGCACTGGCTTGTACTGGATGAGAGCGGAGCAGGCGCGTGGTATACGCGAGGATACAAGGTTGCTTCATTGACTGCGTCATCTTGTCCTTTTTCTACAACA
>JBBPRV010000547.1:0-18268 GCA_038093235.1 Boletus harrisonii
AGAATCGGGGAGACGGTGAGATTGGGCCTTGGTGACGTCGCTTTCTCGTTCCGTATGTACAATGGCACCCTCGATGTCGGGAGCGGGGCGCTCAGCCGTTTTCTCGGCTTCCAACCTCTCCATCGCGACGTCTTTCGCCTCCTTTAGACCCTGTTGTCTATCCAAGGAGTCAAAGTCGTCGATATCCATGGCATCAGAATCTGTCTTGTCGTTTCCCTCATCGATCAACTTGAGTTCTCTCAATTTTGCAACCTGCTCCTCGCCCGCGGGTCCGAGTGCCTGCATATCCTCGCCCTCCGGTGCGTCTTCCTGGTGGGCATACTCAACCTGTTCTGCGTCTCCATGTTGGGGAACTGGTAAAGGTTGTGGCTGGTCGGCTGGTCCAAAGATCTCATCAAAGCGTTGTTGGACTTCTTTGAGTGCATCCCCGAGGGTTCGCAGAGAGTTAGGATATAGTGCAGGAGGTGGTTGTTGAGCGTAGGCGGGACCACGCCGTGTGCCTTCAGCATTGGAACTTGGATCTAAAGGTTGAGGTTGAGTGTCGGATGCCGAGGGAGGTGTGGGTCGAGGTTGGTTTTCAAGGGCGTCACCGGACCTAGGATGGTCGGCATAAGGTAGGTTAAGTGATCAAATGGTCAAGCGATGTTGAAGACATACTGCTGTTTTCTGGGCTCGGGTTCTCTGGAACTCTCACCCCCATCAATTTCGACTTGAGCGGAAGCGGAACCTTGTTGCCCCTCTTGAGCACTGTCCTTGGGTTGTGGTTCGTTCTCGCCCATCCCAGCATCACTATTACCAGCGGTAAGATCGGGCTGAGCGACTGCCTTGTTCTCGCTTTCCTCCTCGTCAGGATTGTCGTTTACCTCGTCCACGTTGCTTTCATCGACAACTCGAGGTGGTTGCTGTTCGGCATCCTGGGGATCGTCAGACATTGGATCGTCCTTGGGAGTGTGGTCTCTTTCCCGTTCCTCGCCCACATCTTCGACCATCTCATCATCCGCCACATGATCCTCATCGCTGATATCTTCCATTCCTAGGTCATCTCCGTGATCGTCCTGCTTGTCCTGATCCTCGTCGAGGTGCATGTCATCCGGGAGGTCAAGGGTATCGGCATCTGGAATATGCTGGTCCATCGGGGCACCAGAGGCATTGGGGGGCTCCATCTCTTCCGGAGGATTCTCATCACCTACATCGACCTCTTCCTCACCATCTCTTTCGTCCCCTTCCCCCTTCTCTTTTGCGCCTTCTTCTTTCTTTTCGTCGTTCGTTTCCTTGCTGTTCTTTCTCTCCTTTGCCACGACGTCCGAGTCCTTCCGTTGATCCTCCTTCGACCTGTCATTCTGCAGCTCGTCCTCACCTTTCCCATTGTCAGCTCCCCCCTCATCTCCCCACAGCTTCTCGTCTACCGCGGCTGGGTCCGACTTGTCCAGCTTACCCAACTGTTCATCTGGCTCTTCCTCCCCTTCCTTTTCCGCCTCCTCATTTTCGTCACCTTCTTCAGTCTCGGGCACATCTTCCATCTCACCTCCAAAGTCCTCGCTCATCTCAATCGTCTTTTCCTCGTCTTTGCCCTCTTCCTTCTGTATCTCCCCGTCACCGTCTTCACCTCGGAGCCCCTCCACCTGACTCTCGTCCTCGATCTCTTTGCTCACATTTTCGTTTCCAGTCCCTTCACCCAAACCCGTTCCCCCGAGTTCCGTCGCGTGGCCCTTTTCATCGCCAGTGGCCTCGCCCTCTTCCGTTTCGGGAGGAATGCAGAACCCTTGAGTTCCAAGGGTGTGTACGACGGAGCACAAGACATAATCCAGCTTGAAAAGCGCGTGGGTCCACCTCGCCAGACTTTCAAGCAGCTCACCGGCAAAGGACAAGAAGCAGGATAAGAAAGGCACTACCCTCCTCAACGCTCGCTGACGTGAATCGTGTGGGAGAGATGAAAGAAGTGCACTGGCGCTGTTCAGTCGGTCTCCCAATGTGGGAAGGTCAAGGAGGGTGGTGAAAAATGATGTGGTCTGAACACCGTATCGAATATAATTGTCCTTGGTTTCTTCTGATTCGGTGGATGGTTCGGGGAGTGGAGCCGGCTCGGAGCACTGGCGAAGCATGGACTGGATGGTAATAAGGAGCGCGTCGATGACGTCGTCTACATTTCGTACGGCATTGTCCTCCAGTAAAGATTGAGTTAACAGGGAGAATGAGAAACTGCCTTGTGCGCAGATCCATTCCCGGGTGGGTTCAAGAATGTATGTCAATTGAGGGCAGGTTGTCGACATCTCTTCAAGCTGTCCTGGGAGCTCGCTTAGGTATCTTGCAGCGCCCACGATGGTATCGTATTCATCTAGAGGTGGTCTGATTATCCATTGTTACCTATCACGATCTTAAACGCACCTCGAAAGAGTACGGAAGGCATGATGACTTGACAAGATTGAAGCACCTTGGACACACGGTCTTGCCACATGGATGCTGAAGCAGCAAGAGCTTGACACTTCCCGATGAGATCCGGGACGGAGCCGATGCTTTTCTCTATCTCGGAGAAAATACTCATGCCCTCAGCCAGTTCCTCCAGTGCGCGAATGGAATGGAGCAGTGCATTGTACAATGGTTCAATCTTGCCATGTGTGTCAATTATGATCGTTTCCGAATGTTCCAAGAGAACCTGGAGCCGGTCCGCTTGCTGGCGAAGTGTCGTGTAGCTAGAAAGCGCTTGGGACAACCTAGATGTCGTATATACTGATCAAAACACCCAAAGGATTATGATAAAGCTGGATGCCCACCCTGATCTACCCCCTAATGCCAAAAAGTACCCGGATTCCACCAGAGAGATGCCCCGAGAAAGATCGCGTGTCCCCACGTCCGAGTGGTGATCCGAAAGTACCCTCCTGAGCACAGGAAGACACCCACGTAGCCGATCAAAGTAGTGTTCCGCTTTCTCTACAGACGCCATTGCGCCACTTGCAGGAATCAAAGGCTGGTCTCGAATCCAGCATTCATCTTTCAACTTGTTGAGAATTTCGGGATTGACATTGTGGGCTAGGCCACCACGCTTGAGTTCTTTGAGGAGATCGCTCCAAGCCTTTCTTTTACGCAGAAGTAGGTGCTTCTTATACTTTTCTCGCCTTTCTTTGGTTAGACCCGGAGGGACGGTATGACTTGCGAGGTTTCGGGCAGTCAAGATAATGTCCAAGGAAAGTTGTTCTACGCCCTCAGCAGTATACCTCGAGATGAACTGACGGATTGTGGTGCTGATGAAGCCGTTGAACCGGCCCAAGGTCTGGTGGAGATTCCCGAGGTGAGAAGGTATGGAAGCCGAACTCGAGGTAGCGTCCATGAGAGTGACCACGAATGAAAGGGGTGGTGAATCCAGGAAGACAGCCCGCTCCGCCCGATGGTGACCCTCTGCGTCTCCAGCGAACAACGGATTCATTTTGTCCATGACAGGTTGCCTTAGAACATCGCGGAACTTGCGGATGAGCTTGTATAGTTGATGATGCGTCCTTTGAGCGCTTTGTTTCAAGGCTTGGACGTTAACATCTTTCCAGCTGGCAAGTTTGATGAATGCTTCGACTTCTTTCTCCAGCGCATGTCTTTGATCCCTCAACAACGTCGAGAGCGAGGGGGCGAAAAGGTGGAAGTACCGCCAGGAGGAGTGGACGATACGACGGACTCGAAGCAGAGCTTCTCGATGGATGGATTCTCCAGGTGCTATATAGTGGATGAAACCCTCGAAGCCGCGAAGAAGGTCTAGGCGGACTTGAAATTGGCCGAGTGAGCTGGATTGAATGAATTCGTCCAGTAGCGACGGGAGTTGTTTGAGGTACCCTTGAAGACTGCCAGAGTCGCCAGCTGTACTTTCTTCCGCAGCGTTCAACGGCCCTCGTATCAGGACTTCGTATAGACGGAACCAAAACTCTGCCACACCACCAATGAACGACTGGCTCTGGGATTCCAGCAAACTCTTCCAACACGACAACTCCAACCTTCTCCACTCGACGATGAGAGTGGTCAGTGCATGTTGATGCTCCTTGAGGCTATTGTCACGGTTTGCATACATCTCCCAGTCTTCCGTCTGCATCAGCAGTTGTTCTAGGGCTGACAAAAACTTGGCAATAGGAGCAGCGAAATCGAATGCCAATATGACATCACAGCGATCAATGAGATGTTGCAGTACCATCTGATCCGGCCAATCTCGGAGGATGGCAATAAGCCGAGCACGAAGGGATTGGACAACCCTTGACACTTTCTTGGCCTCTGGGGTGTTTGCATCGGTGTAGAAGTTGAAGGACTTCGAAGAGGAACTAGAAATACCACATATCTCTGTAAGGTGTCCATGAAGAACAGAGAGCTGGAGATGTAACGACTGCCTTTCGAGTGAATCTGGCCATGACGATGGGTGGGTACCAATCCAGGATCGCAGAAAGGTTTGTCGTAGATTGTTGAATTTGCTTGTAGTGTGACTGATTTTGGTCAGATTAGTCGCGTCGCCCATGAGTTGCAAATGGAGTGCGAGCAGTTGGCGTTGCCGATCCGGAGTCAAATGATGTGCTGGTTTGTCGCTGGCATGTCCATCCAAGGCTGGGGTAGGGTGAAGACCGTCCTCAAAAGTGGGAAATAGCTCCAAAAACTCTCTTTCTTCAGCTTCGGCCTCCGTCGAAACGTCATGCGTCGTAGTGTTCGCGCGATATAAAGAGTTAAGTTCCTGTTCTCTTTCATTGTCACGGGCTCGATCAATCGACCAGAGGCGATAAACTTGCTCATAAGCAGTCTTAACCGTCATTGGCGCTGATGAAAATTGAGCACAATGCACTGCCGCAGCGACCCTTAATATGACAAGCTCAGCAACAGGGACACTCGCACTGGTGGCAGGCAGGGCTTGTAATAGCTGTGCGCTGCATGTGGAGGGGAACGCAGCCAGACTAGTCACCAGTTCCGTGGAGTCTTTTTGCAAAGAGGATTGCTGGGAAGCCCAGCGCATGAGGTGGAGACCCAACCGAAGTTCCGCAAAAGCCAAACGAAGGATGCATGTGATATCGTCGAATTCGGTGTAAAGGTTTTCTATGCGCTGACAAAAGCCTGAGATAGAGTCTTGGACAACCACCTCGCGATCGAAGGCAGAAGCATCTTTTGATTCCAGGACACGCGCCAGGTCGTCGATTTTGGAATGGTGGATCACTTGGTTAATGAATTGCGAGACCTCCAGCCAATAGGTGTGTAGATTTGCCAGACTGTCCCGTGTTGGAACGTTCACGTGGGGAGTGTTTAACAATTCCCTGGCACAAGCTTCAAGGTAAGAAATGACATCGTTTGTTTTATTGGCCGCTGTTCGGAGCTCCAACTGGCTATGGAATGCGATTTGCTGCGTCAGTAAATCTGCTTGATCCTGAGTATAAGCCGCAGCGTGGCGTATCATTGCGGCAGGATCGATGGGTACATTGGGAACGAAAAGGTCAAGGATGACCCTGCTCAACGCAATCCAACATCGGCCGAGATGAGACACCGCGGCCTCTGACGAGGAGAGCACATCCGAATTGTATTTTAACGCAGTAGCCAAGTGTTGGATAGCCTTTCGCAGTGGTTCATAATTCGTCCGTTGCAAGAGACCGAGAAGAGTCTTTGACGATTCTATGCTGTCTCTTGGGAGGCTCGTGCGCATTTGATGAAGAGTGGTTTCATCAAAAGAAGCCGCAAAGCAAGAGGCGACCTTAATAAACGATAAACTTGTGTTTACATGCGAATGGCCACTCCCACTTACCAAAACCACGCTTTGGTTGAACAGTGCAGTGAGCTGCTGAAGCCGCGAAGTATTCACAAAACACTGCAACACGGTTAGTTCAATATGACGCTTGACTAACTCGCCGTGCTGCTCGAGCGATACCAACGAGACTCCCATAAGACTGTGAAAGAGTTAATCAGGTAAGCATACAAGGTACAAACTCATACCTCTTCTCGAGGGCATTGAGAAGGTGAGTTGGGCGGAAGATGATATGCGGTCCACTGACGTCCTGAGAACAAGTGAGTCCTTGGGGGAATGCAACTCCAATTCCTGCTACATACCACTTCTTCTGATTGTTTATGCCACAAAGCTTCAAGCCATTGAGTTTCCACCGTAGCGATGATACTGGGGGAAACTGAAACCAGTTGTGAGAAACAATACGAAAGGCAATAAGATCGCGACGCACTGCAGCAGTCCGCATCGTGATTCCATATCACTTGTTGGTATGATGCAAATCGCCGCAAATCTTCATTCGGCTCCTCAAGTGCGATACCAGTAAGCCGCTGGAGTATCTGTATCATGACCTACACGATATTGTTTGACCTGTCCGTCCTACATATACCTGTCACACAGCGGACTTACATCTTTGTTTTCCGTATGGAGATCACAGAGAACCTGCAGCTCAACCAGAAGGGAAAGAGGATTGCATGTCCCATGAAGACCCATGTTTTTTCTAGGGACCTTGGACACCCACTACGGTAAAGAATCAGGAGGTTGTAGAGAACAATGCGAATGTCTCTTACGTCTTTAACTTGGCGAGATATATGCACTAGTCGCTCGGTCTTGTCTGGCCGCAAGTGCATCGGCAAGGTCGCCACAGCAAGGATTTCTAATTGCCCTCGACGCGACACTAGATAGATAAGTATAGGCGACTTCTCAAAACTCAAAGGATCCTAGCGTACCTCGTTCCGAAACTTCTACAGGCAAGCAGGCCAACAACCTAATGTCTACCGAAGTAATTTCCGAGGGCCGAACTACGCGTAGTTGCGACCACATGTCTACCAATCCAAGACCGGACGACGGAGAGATCGCGTCTTCGAGGATAGTAGACGCATGGGCAAGAAGTTGATATGCAGGGGAATGATTGTTAAGTGCTTTGGAGATCAGCTTCGACAGAACTTGAACGTAGGAGTAGTCAAAGTCTTTCTGAGCGAGAACCTGACGAAGTTTTCCAGAAATGCTAAGAAGATTTGCGGATGTACTATAATCCTGCAGCTAACGTCGTAAGACGGATCAGACATTGAGACGAGGGTGCTCACAAATTGAGGGCTGGATGAGCCGGAGAGCAACTGCTCGAATACGTGCTGGGCAACTGCTCGTACCTCCGCCAGTACCAATTGCAAAGCCTCCACCAAATTCGACGAACATTTAGCCAGCAGGCTGCTGGGAGAACTACCCCACCTAGTATCGTTGCTCTTATCAAGGAGAAGGGCGGCGAAAAGACGTAGGATTTCAAGTTTCAACGTGTGGTGCGAGCAGTACTTTTCCCGTTCTGTACAGCACGGACACGGTGGATAGACCATGAAATCATCCATTGGCTATATATTCAAGTAAATTGAGTACATCAATGCGGAAGAGCGGACGTAAGTCCCGCGTGTCATACGAACACTGACCAGCACATTATCGACTGGGCACGGAACGATCTGAGACACACTCTTCACCCTTGAAGCAAGTGTTTCAGAGACCTCACTGAAAGCGGGGTCCGCGAGCAAAGAACACAGGAATCCGTTGGGTGACGAAGCCTCAAGATAACGCCTGAAGATCCGGTGTAGAGGCGGGGGGAATGACCTGACAGCGAAATAAACGAGCGCGCGTGACATTTGAAGATCAACTTTGCTTCCAGTAAAGTGTTTGGACTCGTCCATGATCGGTGCATGAGCGATTAGGGAAGACAAACTTGAATCGTGGTCAATACCAACGGATGACAACAGCTGAGATAATCCACGTAGGCACACCGAAAGGATACCTCGGCGTGCCAGTTCGTGGGATACATAAGAAAGCGTCGCTGTCGTCGCGCCAATAGGGAGGCGAGAGTGCGCGAGCACGCGGGACCGGTCCTCTTCAGTGAAGGAAGTTAATAGAGAAACCTCCACGCTGCGATTGCGCATCGCCCTGGACAGTTCGCCATATTGAGGGTCCACGGTCATGACCAGACGGAAGTTCGGATGCGGTGTCAATATCTCTACCTCGCCATTGACGAAGCCCCGTTCAGTTAACACCAAGTTGCCGTTCGGTTCACAGAGGGAGTTGAGTCGATCGAGGACAGAAGGATTACACAAATTCGCGCCATCGAGGACAAGCCAGTGACCGTTCTTCATCGCCCGTATCAATGGACCGTCGATCCACTCGAAACGACCCCTCGTAGACCTAACTTGAGAAAGGTCACGGACTCTAAAGTCCAAATTTCGCCGAGCTGCATCGAGGGAGGTGTCTTCAACGTCAATCGTTGACAACTCTGCCAAGAGTCCAGAGACAACTTGTAAGACCGATGCGGATGTTCTCTGACCAGAGATCATTTCGCGCTGTGCGAGCGTTCGGTACTGATATCTTGAAGTGATCCCACAAGCAGAACGCGCGAACATCTCGGTGAGCTGGACTGCCTCCTCTGCGACTGCCATGACTCGTGCTAAATGGTCGACTTGTTCGAAACCACCCAAGAGATCAGTTGTGTCAGTTGCCTTGGAGATGTGGACTTCATCGAGGTTGTCGCCTGAAAGATTGGCAAGCGTTCTTATCAGATTCGTTTTACCACTGTTGCGGGAACCAGTCACGACGACCAGCCAGGATCGAGAGAGACATGTCCCAATAGCTTCAATCGCTGTAAGATGTACCTGTAGGACGTCAGAAGTTCTGTGAGGCAAAGTCACGTTGTGCCTCCTCGTGTTGTAGTAACCAAATTGTAGATGCGAACTTGAGATGACCGAGTAAGGGTTAGGAATGCTTGGCGAATTTGAGGTCGAGAAAACCTCATCGAATATGACTTGGGCACTTGCACGATCTTGCAAATTCCTGAACCTGCTCAAGTAGACAATACGGATAAAGTGTCGGGGATGGTCAGTTATGCTAGATGTCCGTAAAAGCTCGCCCCATCGGATGATATCACGGAGATTGAATTCCCAAGGACTCCCTTCCCGGCCAAAGGCTCGTTTGTGGACAACTTCATGATTCAAGCGAGCGTTAAACGCAATCATGGCACGGAGGACACGTTCGTCACACTCCTTGTACTGTTCCCGACAGACAATCAACATATCATCGGGAGTGAGCTCCTCGACGTAAACCTTCGTGAAGCGATCAAGGAAGGATTTTGGGAGGCCCTTCCTGCCTCCACCTTGGTGCAAGGGATTTTGAGCAGCAAATACTCGAAACGAAGGATGCCGAGTAAAGCTGCGTCCCAGCTCAGGTATGTAAACTGTGCCTCGATGATCCAGTACCGCATTCAAGCCTTCAAGGACTGCCTGAGGGGCGAGATTCATCTCGTCGAGAAGAACCCAATGGCCCTGTTGCAAGGCTTGTAGGAATTCTGCGTCTTTCCAGGCGAACTCTCCTGGTGCACCATCTTCCACGGGTAAGTCAGACCCGAACAAGTCTATGAGATCGGTCTGGTCTGAAAGATTGATACGACACAAGTGGTAACCGGCGATCTTTGCTAAGGCAGTGATGAGGGAGGTCTTCCCAACCCCAGGGCTCCCTTCTAGAAGGATTGGCTTGCGGACTTGGCAGGCCCTGACCACTCGTAGGGCATTCTCGTAAACAGTCGGTGCTTGAAGATTGAAGCTGTGCGTAACGGTGTTTGCTGGTCCCTTTGGGAGTGTGAAAGGGCCAAACTGGACGAAGATAGAGGGGTCGTAAGGGAGAGTAGACATGTCCCATGTATCAACTGGGGCAAGTTGGCGTAACATGCGAATGGCTTCATCCTTGATTTGTTGCAGGGTCTGCAGCGAATATGTCGCCGTTTGTGGCAAGGAACCCAATCCATCCAGAAAGGTCATGTGGGCTCCATGGTACTGAACCACGAATGAACTCTCGAACCAGCAAATAACTCATCGACTCACAAATATCTCGCTTGCTGGTATCGTATTTTCTCTGTCAGGAGTAAACATACCATTTGAAAACGCAACCCAGGCCTGGAAAGGAGTGAGAAGGAGCGTAGTAAGAGATCTCCCAAGGCTACTTGCCAGCATGTCCCGTAACGTACAAACAGAACGGTCGCCAACTCTCTCGCGCAACCAATCGGTAAACCGCAAGAGTGGCGCAGTGAAGACTTTTAATGCGTCATGGGCCCAAGAACTCTCAACGATCATCCCAAGGTCAGATGGGTCGTCAACTGGGGGCACCCAAATCTCCGTGAAGCGATTCCGAAGGGCAGGGGATAGCTCCTTCTTCCCGTAATCACCCCCCGGATTCATCGTCGCGAGAAGCTTGAAGGAATCGGCAGCGCGCACAGCAGGATACTCTCCGTCTGTACCCCCCCGCTCAGCAAGTACTATGGTCCGGTCGGGCTCCAGCACACTGTTGAGCCTCTCAAGCACTGAGTCATCAGCCAACGAAATTTCATCAAGTAGGAAGAGATCGCCGCTCCGCATAGCTCGGATAAGAGGACCATCGTGCCATTCAAACAGGGACTCGGAAATGAGAAGACTCTTCTGTGACTCCCGGAGAGCAGCCTCTAACGAGGAATCGAGATCTGTCCTCAGTAGCACGGAGATTTGGTCAAGCACCCCCTGAGTATCCGTGGGTGCGCTGGTGATACCGGCGCGAGAGAGGAGAGACAATATATCGCGATGAACATCCAAAGAAATTGTTCCACGATTGCGCACTGGTCGCATTCCACCGATCATGTCTGCGGTTTCCGTATTTTGATGACAGCTGAGTGTGTGCAGGTGCTTGGATACGACGTCGGCATACAATTGGCAAACAGATGTCTTGCCAGAACCGGTCTCTCCCACCAGCAAAACCGGCTCGTTGAACCTCAAAGCCCTAGCTACCAGAACGAATAGCCGTCGCATAGCGTGAGTCCAGACAACTTGTGGGGATGAAGGTATAGGGCATCCGATGTATGCTTCGACTTCAGGGCATTGAAAATTGTACAGCAACTTCTCGTCGATTCGAACCTTCATGACGGTTTCTATGACTTCCTTGACCACAAGCTTGTCTTCGATGCGCCGAGCTCGTTCAGCAAGAAGCATGTAGCCGTTTTCTGCAAGCTCCTGGTAGCCTATAGCATCTCTACCAGCCCACCTGAACAAGTCTCGGAGGGTGGCAAAGCCTTGTTTACTTTCGAAAACACGCCCGGTCTGTCGGCGCTTCTGTAACTCTCGGAAGACGCTGACAATCCTTTGTCCATACGAGGGAGCAATTCGACATCGTTGGCACAGGATGGATTCCAGCTCGGCCTGCGGCACATCTTGAAAGTGAACTTCAAGGAAACGGTTGCGGAAGGCACGCGACAGAACTTTTCGACCGCCATATAAGCCCGGCGGATTTTGAGTGGCGAAGAGCATGAAGTGAGGATGAGGCCGAACAACTTCATGGGTTTCTGGAATGACCAATTCGCGGTTGTCATCTAGTAGTCGATTCAGGGCTTCAAGGACGTCGGTTGGTGCAAGGTTCAACTCATCCAACACGATCCAATGGCCACGTCTCAGGGCATGGACGAGCAGACCATCCTTGAATACTAATTTCCCGGTGGCTGGATCGGAGATATAAGAACCGATATACTCTTGAATATCGGTATGTTCATGGTTATTGATACGGATGAATGGATGACCAGTTCGGCGGGCGAGGTACTCCACTGCGCTAGTTTTTCCACTGGATGTCGGACCTTCGATAAGCACCGGAAAACGACGAGTGAGGATAATGCGGGCAAGATCAATCAGCTTCTTTTCCACAGAGGGAGTCATGATGTAGTCCTCCATCAATTCGAGTTGAAGTGGGCCTTTCTCCAGGTAAAACGGGCCAAATTTGACGAACTCGTCGGCAGAGCGAGAAATAGGATGGGAGGGCTCCTTCGTCAACAAGGATTTAGGGTTACGGACTCCAGAGAGGATGTGCTTGTGTGCAAGACTCGCGGCAGTATCCGCACTGGGTCCATCGAGCACCATGGTGAATGCCATTAAGCAACCTTCCCATAATGCTCGTCGCAGGCCATACATTGGGGAGATATCGGCCGCAAAAGTAAGAGCACGGGCAAGCGTCCGCATGCTGTAGTGAGGACGATGGTTTGATCCGTCAGCTAACCGGCGGTCCTCCGCCAGTTGTTTAAGAGCGGCATAAAAATCAGCGACATTCATGATCGCAGCTTTATCCCCGACTGCACAGTGGCCAATATATTGGTGAATGATACTAAGAAGAGTTTCACGGTCAGCGTCTGGCGGGGGAACGTCAATCTCGGTGAACCGTGCCCTGATATTGGGAGGGAGGTCTTTTTTCCCGACGTCTGTAGCGGGATTCATGCAAGCGAAGAGGCGGAAATCAGGATGACGGGGAATTACTTCCAGGGAACCTTTCTCGGTCAAAGAAATGGATGCCATTGGGCCACTAAGAAGCCCAGTGATGCATTCAAGCGTTTCCGGACTTGCCAGATTAATTTCGTCGAGAAGTATCCTAATGATAAATCAGATACAAGTTCGGCGAGCGATCAACACAAGCAAACACACCAATCACCAGAGCGGAGTGCCCTGGCGAGAGGACCTTCCACAAAGTCGAAAGCGAATTTGCCCTGTCCTTGAGCGTGTTGGATATCGAACTCATCAATGTCATGTTGGAACTTGTCCCAAGCCTCTGCAGATTGTCGAAGCAGTGATTGATCAAGTTTTATCCGTTTCCTCGGCGCATCAACTCCCGTGGAGGTCAGAGAGGACTCCCTGAGAAATTTACTAGAAGCCAATATTATTCGACGTTCGACACTCACTGTGCGTCCTCATTAAACTTTGACTCGATGCGTTCCCTAGCAAGCCGCACCGACTCTCTCCAAAGAACCACCGTTCTTCTCCATTTGCCCTCCTGGACCGCCTTCCTGACGGATTCCTCAAACTTGATATTTTTCTTCCGACTAAAGGTATTTCCGAAGAGCCCCAAAAACTCTGCATGAAGCTTCGAAGCAGGAATGCGGGCGTCAACTGGTTTAAAGCCACCAAGTAGATCCGAGGACTCCGTTTGATGAGAGAGATTGAGCGAAATCAGGGGGCGGCGGAGCAAAGAAGCAAGGTGAGTGATAGCACTAGTTTTGCCAGTACCGGTCTCCCCAGTCAAGAGTACAGGTTCACAAAAGGATATGCCAGTGGCAATTCGTGAAAGGAGGCACACTGCAGGTTTGTGCATCGCGAAGGGGCGGGTTGGTGCAATGAGAAACATCGGCTTCGGAGGTCGAGCAGGGAGACGTACACGGCCAATACGGACAGCAATAATATCACCGTTTCCATCTCTCTCCTCCTCGAATGCGGGCACCCGCCCACTGAGCACCCAGCGACGGCGTTCAAGGTCTAGGCCGGTATGATCAGCAACAAGAGCAGCGATGCGATCAGAATGGGCTTGAGCTGGGGCAGTAAGGACGCCTGCACCGAAGAATACATCTCTGGCCTCAAGGAAAAGTTCCTCCCGAAAAGCAAGATTCGGGAAGAGTGTGACGACAGGAATGACGTTTTGGTTGGAGGCTTCCATACTAGTGGAAGTGTGGGATGATGGAATGAGTGCTTCCACACGTCGACAGTATTTTTCCAACTCCCTCAAACCAACAGGCCTACTTGAAGTTATAGTCCCTAGTCTCTGAATACAGGTCCAAATTTGTATGATCGCCCGTGAAAGCGGCTCCCCTAACCGAGAGAACCGCGATTCAATGATCATCTTGACTTCATCTGACGATGGCGCGTCGATTATGAGCTCCTGGAACTTGTGTGCCCCATAGAAGATCGGGCTCGGAAAGCTTCCACTCGTCGATGGGACTACTGAACGTGTCGCAAAGATAGCAAAGCGTTCGGAGGCCCTCACCCTGCCTCTGTTGGGAACATCTATGCTCGCGCGGTTGCCAATCCACGTGCCGGGGGCCAGAGACTCTGCAAGGGGCTTGATAAGTCCTAATACCTCCATACTTGCGCGATCAATATCCTTGAAGACCAGCCATTTTCCTTCTCTCATAGCACGAACAAGCACACCATCTTTCCATTCGAATGATCCGAGTTGTATCGGAGAGGAAACATAAGATCCGAGCAGTGAGCGAGGGTCAAGTGATGTATCGGCAAGATGAACAGTGACAATCTGGTCTTTTGCCTCCGGGTATAGCATAGAGGCCAGCTGCGAGAGGAAAAGTGACTTTCCAGACGAAGGAGGGGAAGTAATGAGAGTGGGTAAGCGGAGGGAGGTAAAAATCGCAAGCTGTCGCAACGCTTCGATTGCTGAAGGTGTTGCGACAACCTCTACGGAGGAAGAGGGGGAAGGGGAAGATTTGAGCATAAGTATGCCACGGATATTGGCAGTCCATGGACTGGTAAAAAGGTATTAAGGCGAGGTAAGAATATCTCAAGACGGAAAAGCCTTACGATAAATCATCATCGGCCAAGGGTTGAATTTTGTCACCTTCGAGGGAATAGAAGTCGGAGCCACCAGCGACAGAATTACGGGTTTGATGAATTCGTTCAAGTTCCAACATGGGCATCAACCATCCATCGACGGTAGTTCGACTCCCGTCAATATTGTACCCATACGAAAGTGGGCACTCGACCACACCGGGCTCACCGAGAACTCGTCTCTCTAGCTGGACGCGCTCCACTTCGGCCATGCCCGTGTGTAGTGAATAACACCGGATTGCCAAGTGCTTGACTGCGGAGTCGGGGTGAGGTGTAGTGAAGAGGGTTGATAATTGTGATATGGGCCATAGGAAATCGCTGGAAAGGAGGCGGTTGGCCCGCAGCAAGCGATAGTAAGCAAGAAGCAGGTGATGTAGACGTATTGCGTCCAACATGGCAATCGATGGACTTTCTTCAACAAAGCCCAATGGACCTTGCGAGAAGCATGGCCTGCGCAAGAACACAGACAAAATTCTGTGGGGAAGTTGAGAAATTGAAAGCAGAAATCAAAGAGGACTTACGGGAAAAGCTCCTCGTGGTTTTCTATCAACATACAGAAAGCAACGAATCTGTCTTCGAGGTCCTCTTGGTCATGTAGCCATCTTGCACACAAGTCGACCAACAAGGGTCGGAAAAGGTCTGATATTGGCACGGTGAGAGAGGGAACCGATAGTAGTCGCGATAACGTTGAAAGTAGAGCTTTGGGTGATGATGCAAGTGATATCTGACTGGAATGAATGGAGTCTGGGGGCAAGATGGCGAGCAATGCTCGTGTCTGTTTTGAGAGATTGATCGCAAGAGGATCGTTGAATGCAGTACGAGGCGACATGACAAATGGCAGTTGTATGCACGCCCGCGCTCGAGCTCGTCGTCCCCGACGGAACGAAAAATCACTCGCGAGGCTTCGTGCACGTGACTGAGAAGATCTCAATCCGGAACTACGCTTTCCTCCTATGGGTCATCGACTTGTACCTGGGCAAACGTCGTCCACCATCAACCTCTTCTTCATCGCACAGAAATGGTCAAAAATACGAAAAATCTAGACATCAGAGGCCAAAGTCTCAAACTCGACACCGCAGAAGACGTCGTGCCACTCCTTGAAGGCGTTGACCCCACATTAATCGAAGAGGTTCACCTGGGAGGCAATACCATCGGCATCGAGGCTGCACAGGAGTTTGCAAAGTTCTTGGACAAGACACAAAGCTTGAAGGTATTTCCTCTTAGCCGTTCATTTTCTTCTGGTCCCTAATCGTGAGCCAGGTCGCAGACTTCGCCGATATCTTCACAGGTCGTCTCATCTCCGAGATTCCAGACGCACTCAAAGCTTTATGTGATGCTGTTGAACACAAATCAACACTCGTCGAAATAAACCTCAGCGACAACGCTTTCGGCGTTCGCTCCGTTGAACCGTTGCGCAACCTTCTCGAAAACAACCGTTTCGAAATCCTCCGGCTTAATAACAACGGCCTTGGCCCAGAAGCAGGGATTTTGATCGCGAACTGGCTGAAGAAGTCGGCAGAGTTGAGTAAGGAGAAGGGCTTAACGTCAAACCTAAAGACGGTCATTTGTGGCAGGAATAGGCTTGAAAACGGATCCGCGCCGGCATGGGCAGATGCTTTCGCTGAACATGGCACGCTGGTGGAGGTCAGGCTTCCGCAGAACGCCATCTGGACTCATGGGATACAGGCATTGGCTGAAGGTCTATCCAAGTGCCCCAGTTTACGGTACCTTGATCTTCAGGATAATACATTTATCAAGGATGAATCCAAGGCTGCTGTCAACGCATGGGCGCGTACCCTGCCAAAGCTGTCTGCCTTGGAGACCCTCATCTTCTCGGACTGCGTATTGTCGGAGGAAGATGATGATAAGGTGCCGCCACTCCTGGAAAAACTTGCAGAAGGATCAAACCAGAACCTGGTAACTCTGGTACTCCAGAACAACAACCTCAATGCGTCAACATTCAAGTTCTTTGCGAACTCATTGACTTCCTTGCCCAAGCTGAAGAAGCTGGATCTGCAATGGAATGACGTTGATGAAGACTCAGAAGACGCCATTGACTCCCTCCGGAAAATCATGGCGCAGCGCAGTGGAAAGCTATTCGCTTACAAGCAAGGAGAAGAGGAAGACGAGGAAGACGAGGAGGAGGAGGAGCAGTGGGAGGGGGAAAAAGAAGAAGAAGGGAGGGAAGGGGGGGTCGAAGATGCACAGGAACAGATACCGTCCGAGGAAACTCGGAAACTCGAAGGGGTTGTGAGCACGCTTATTGACATTATGAGCAAAGTCACTATCCATTGACTTGCTCAGCATGGCGTGTCCAGCCCTTGAGTTGGTTCAACCGTACTTGCTGCGGATTTCAGTTGTTGCATGCTGGTTAGAGGAGTCAATTGAGCTTAAGAGCGTGTATACCAGTTGATCACTAATCGTATTACAGGTGGATGTTGACAATGGGTGCAGACATATTACCACCCTTCACCATGGACGAGAGGATAATTAGAAGTCATATACACATAGAACCGTGGCACTAAAAAGTTCTGACATCTCAGCCAGAAAACAAAAGACGGAATACGTAACATCAAACTGATACTAGAAGATGGGTCACAATCGAAACCCGGTCGATCTATTTTCACCCCTTGGTTCCAATATGGCTCACCCATGAATCAGTAGTTGCACCCGCCTCCGTTTGTATCCTTCCGTCGAACTAGGCCAGTCCTGGATGTTGTCTGACAATAACTTGGTCATGCAGTGAGTACATAACCACTCGTCGGTTTTCCAATCCGTATACCGCTCTGAACGAATATCAAGAATCTCCTCAATGAACTGGGAGTACGGGATCGACTCGATAGCCTCTGTGAGAGAAACGAGCAACCCAAGCGGTCTTCTTTCGAATGACAAGAAACTCCTCATGCCACAGGTTGCTAGAACCTCAGGGACTCGGTGGCTGAGAGTCGGCTATTTCTAAACCTCGGGTCCTTCTTTCTGCAACAGGCGAATACTACGAGGTTCCCCACAACACGAAATACACTTACCGCCAGCCATAGATATCTTCAAGTGCCCGAACGATGGAGGCATGGTGCCGCAGAAGGCCTATTTGTGCTGGAGTGATCGTGAAGTCTTGGCCAAATTAGGCTTCCCGTTGAATTTCTTGAGCCGATCCTGAAGAATGGGCACCGCCAAGGTACCTAACGAGGCACATGGCCTGCGGCAAAACTGGGCCGAACTGATTATGCTCTACAGCGCCAAGGGTATAGGTTTTCCGACATTGAAAGATGGAGTAAACAAACTTTGAGGATGAAATGGAGGCCTGCAAGCTCTGGAAATCGGGGGAAGAACCATTAGGAAACAGTCCGTGAGATCAGCGTTGAACAGAATTGCCGGTCACCAAAGACCGGAGAATTAACATGATTGGCAGTGAAGCAGAAGTCGCGATTTTCTCTGTAAAATGTCAGTTGGCAAGGTGGAGGAGAACGTATTGAATCACACATTGAAAGCGAGCTGTCGAATGCCCTTTTAAAGCCGCCGCGGCTGGCAGGAATCATGGTGACGGAACTCAGTGGCCCACCCGCTAACTCCTTGAGCCTCGGCTACTAGGAACTTCCTGCGAACGTTACTAGTGCAGAATCTGATAGAAGGGCGTCATTTCAACACACTCACCGAAACCTGGAATGTCCATCAGTAACAGTCTCTCCCAGGCGTACTTGAAAGTAAGTAGCGCTCATATTTCTTAAGTGAGAGAACTCAGACACAGATTCGAACTGGAATCTCCGGCGTGAGAACCTGGTAACCATCGTTGGACAGTGGACATGTCGACGATCGACCTCTAATAATACTAAATGGCACATTAGGGATCGGCACTGGCAGGAATCCATCCGTGTCGCCGCAAGTCCAGGACGGACATCCAAGGATGGCAAAAATGGTACTACCTTGCCTTACAAACCATCCA
>JBBPRV010000548.1:0-18263 GCA_038093235.1 Boletus harrisonii
TGCATTGCATCATTCGTTCTCACGATTATTTCACAATTGTACCACCTTCTCTATTTAGAAGGATATCACAATAGATACAAACAGTAGTTAGACACTACTTAAACCCAAGTACTTTCGTACTCAGAATCTAAGCTCTTCTCTCCTCCCACCAAGTAAATAGCTACTAACAACAGTTCTTCATACTGTGAAGTGCCATAAGTGAGTATTCTTCTCACTGGTTCATCCTTCACTGTTGTCTCTGCACCCAGCGAGATCTTGCACTCTTGTTAGGTTATGAGCCCTGCCTAGGCATAGGCTCGTTGTTTGATGTCCTTAATCCGCCTCGCGTCGTACAACGCAGTATGGCTTGGTCTATTCTTTGCAGTGACCAACATCATGAGCATGATGTTGTCCTTTATGGGCATTCATCAAAGGAATGGAAGAACCACTGGTCTTTACCTTCTGGCTGAGATTATTTTCCTCTCGACTCGTTATTTAATGCGAGATCGTACAGAGGACGTACTGACACAACAACCTCGTTTGCGCAAGTCACTACTATGTCATTACCCTGCTCTATCTCAATATGAGGCAAGTGTCTCCAATCTCGATCCAGTTCATCAGTGCACTTGGTGTTACCATCAAAACTTTGATCAGCTCGCTTGCATTTATCTGTGTGGTGACAACTGTCGTCATCCCAATTGTTCCAATCATCGTTGTCCTGACATCTACCTGATTCCTCCCAGAGTCACCTATACTCGTCTTCCGAATTATATTTTGGATCCTACCTACCACTCTCCTGTTCCTCCGGCTTCTCACCCTCACCCCTACATCGATACTCCAGCTTCTCCCATCCTTCCTACTTTTTCACGTTCTACCGGATATCACCTAAGTCCTGCTTCTTCACCTCCTGCTGACATCTCCATCCCACTTCCTGATGACCACAATGTCGACTTCCAACCTCTCCAATCCTCCTCTACGTCTCATCGCTCCCAGGGCTGTTCGCCCAGTCCAGTTCATTCTAAGAGGCAATGCTCATGTGAGAGGTGAGAGGACTCCCTCTGTGTCACCGAACCTTGTGTACCCCCTGTCTGGGAATCCTGGTTTGATCCCAGAAGTACCTATGAGACCCATGTTGGAGGATATACTGTCTGTTCTAACAATCCTTTCACCTCTACCACTTATCTCAGTGGAAGCGGAGCTCAATCCAGTCATGCGGGACCCGTTCCTTGAGGAGATCATCATATGTATTCCCTCCTCAACTCCCACTCCCAGTTCGACACCAGTACTACAAGACCCTGTATATGGAGTCCGAAGAAGAGCCCGGTCAGATACTGGAAGTCAAGGACGTACCAGCTCTCATGGCTCGTCCCGAAGTTCCTCTCGTCACAATTGATGAACGTCTCCACATCTCTTCGTTAGAGATAACTAGCCAACTTGCATCTGTGATTTGAGTTCCAGTTAAGTACAGAGGAGCTGATATTTCAGAAGATGACTGGGTTTACACATCGAATTCTATGCGCTACAACTTAGAAGGACTTGAATATTGGAACAAACTGCTCACATCATTCTAAGAAGGCCTGGGAATCGCTTTCCCAGTAAAGAAATACCATGAGACGCCTTGTGTGCCGGTACACAATCAAGGTTTTGAGATTATTCACCTCACTCTCCATGTCTTCGACATGGGAATGTGCCATCTCATTCAGGCCCAGAAGCCCAACAAATGTCTTGACCCCGCTCTCGTTCAGGTGTTCTTTGACAAACCTGAAACGTTTGATGAGCAAGAAGGCGATGTGATCTGGGATCACAAGAAGCAGATGCATGTTTACGTTAAGCATGCCTTTACCCAGCTTCCCGCTTTCTCCAAATTTCCTGGAGTTAATTCGGACATTCCTCATCAGCAGCTCTGGAATTCTCTCATAGACGCGAGATGGAGACGTATCTGGAAGAGGAAGAATCCTTGGTTTGATATTCTTAAACGAATGGAGATTAACTACCATCTCTTAGCCCTTGACAATGGCTATGATGTCGGTAATACCTTTGGAGCACGACCTAGCTGTCCTGAAGACACAGGTAATGAAGAAGAAAAACAAGCGGCACCTGGAGTTTTGCCTATTGTGCAGCCGAGATTTATTAATCTCACCACCAAAGATGTGGCCGGTTCCTATTACCCTAGGAGGTTGCTATGTGAGCACCGTCAAGCCAGGATATGTTCAGAACGTCCCTACTAAGCTTCTTTTCTGGACTCATTCTTATCTTCATCTTGCTGTACATAGTATCTCAGTTACTATTCCCATGTACTCATCACACAATCGTCCCAAGTTTGGATTTCGTGATCGAAATGGACAGTTTTCATTAATTGAAAATCCCCATTTCTTTCCTCATCTCGATTTCCAAAATTTTGAGGAACTCGAACCTGAATATTTCAGGTCTCGACTGATTGTTACATGGATCAGCATTCCGACCTCACTTCTATCCTTGGATATTGTCGGAGATGAAGAACGAGAAGTCCTGGCAGCACTATCTCCACTCACGGAACTCCATGATGACAGAGACGATGTTTCAGGAACACATGCACAGATTCCCATTCTTTTTGCTTTACCTCCCCCACTTCCATTAGTCATTACTAATGAAATATCTTTTATACAGACTTTCGTCGCCAACATCTTCATTCTATAAGCAGAGATGTCTTCTTTCAACATTAACTCCACCATTCAAGCCCACACTGCCGGCAGTAGCAACTATGCTACTTGGTCTCATCAAGTCTGCAACCTCCTTACTATGGCCACTTGGTGGACTGTGGTTGACGGATCAGTGACGTATGCTGCTCAAGCTGAAGCAGCACAACAGGCTACTTGGATTTCTTACGATCACCAGGCTCAATCTATGATCGGTATTTTCATACATGCCAACATGCAGCACCTCATGAAACATGAATATGTGCCAGTTGGTAACGTAACTCATCCGTGTCTCACAAAGGACTTATGGGATTATTTGGCTATGCTTTATTCTCCCGTCAGGATCACAGGGCAATACGAAGCTTTTGCTAAAGTTCTTCACACTCAGATCATTGATCCAAATGAGACCAACCGTCATGATGCACTTGACATCCCGAGTCAGCTCAATCAGCTGACCAGTAATTTCTACGAAATGACTACTGCCAGTGTCTCCCTTCCCGACAACCTTCATGGCATGATTATGCTGAATGCTCTACCATCTTCCTATCAATCTCTTGTTTCAACCATTGTCCAGACAGTTACTCCTGCTACGTTTACTCCTGACAACCTCATTCCAAAAATCTTATCGGAATTGCAACTTCATTTGACCACTCATTTGAACAAATGCTCTTTGGTTCATTGCCTCCAGGTTGAGGAACGACCAGAAGCTAATTGTACCAATACGATTCAACATGCTCCTACCCATCCCACTTGTATCCACTGTGGGAAATCCCATCTGTTGGAGAACTGTTGGGAAGTTTATGGTTGCCCTGGACAACAAGCATCCCAACATCCATGTGGCAACAAGACCCAACATGGGAGGAAGCCCTATAAGCCGTCTGCAAGGACTCCTGCTTTGCAGGGTGCAAAGGGGCCTTCCAAGAAGAAGGGCGATCACAAGGGGAAAGGTAAAGCACGCGCTAATGAGGTTGACAGTTTTGCCAACATAGTTGAGATCATTAATGAGATGGACATTGACGCTGACTATGGTCAACCTGCCTTCATTGCATCAGAACCAAATTGGGATTACAATCAAGGAGACACAGGAATGAGCATTGCCATGGCTGTGTCCGGTGAACCCGGACCTTCTCAGCCCTTTCGTACCGGCTCCTCTCTCCCATCGCTCTAAGAGAGGAGCTAAATCCAAGAAGCCAAAGTCGCTTCCTTCTCATTTCCATGGTGATACTAGACGTAACCATGATGGGTCCTGGAAACACAGCATAGACCATAGTATTCTTAAACAGGAAGAGGAGGATACATACATACAGCGACTATTCAAATGTAGCTGATGGCGAATATTACTATGATTCTGCTTATTCAGGGGCATTAGCCCTAGGCATGAAAGATCGAGAATCTGACTTTCATCGCAATTATTGGCTAGTTGATTCGGGATATTCCAATCACATAACACCTTATCTTGATGATTTCTTGAATCTGTCTAATGGGACACGTTCTGCTGGCACCACTAATGGAGCGGTTATGCATATGCATGGACCAGGCACTGTTGTTCTTAAACAAGATGTTTCGGAAGCTACTCCTTTCATATTGACTGGAGTTTGGTATGCTCCTGATGCTGCTCACAGATTATTATCTGTTACCATGCTTACCCATCAGGGTTTCAAGTGTGAAATAATGGATCAGACCAAGATCTGGAACTCTCAAGGAAGGTTGGTAATACAGGCATCTGCTTTATTACTGGCTACTCCGCTCCACTGGTTTCGGTCTACTCAGATCACTCCTGATGGATTGGTTAACTCCTTGCAGGATGACAAGTCATATGACTTGTGGCATTATCGGCTGGGACATCCGTCCAAAAATGCACTAAGGCATGCCCATACCTCTCTTAAGGGCATACCTATTTTACCTTTTCCGGATAAATCCGATATTTGCAAGGGCTGTGCCCTTGGCAAAGCTCATCAACGGACTTTCTCTGAGTCTGCTAAACGAGCTTCTCGGGTTCTTGATTTAATTCACACTAATCTTTGTGAAATGCCGACTTTGTTGCGTTCTCACAAGAAGTGGATTATTACCTTTATTGACGATGCTTCGGGTTTCGCAACCCTTCATTTTCTTGAATCTAAGGCTGACGCCATTCAGGCACTTCAGGATTTGATTGCCTGGGCAGAGAATCAAACTGGTTTTCGTCTCCGCTCTGTACGTTCAGACCATGGGGAGGAATACATTAATCATTCTCTTCAGACATTCTTATCATCCAGAGGCATTGAACATCAAACTTCTGTGCCTTGAACCCCTCAGCAAAATGGTCGTGCTGAATGCCCCAATCGCACAATTCTTAAGAAAGCTGAGGCTATGTGCCAACATGCTTGCCTACCTCCGTCTTTCTGGCAAGATGCTGTAGAAACTGCTCTACACTCTATAACTGATAGCCTATGCGTCGTCTTGAATGGTCAACTCTGATTTCAAAATGGAATGGAGATATCCCAGATGTGTCTTATTTTAAGGTATTTGGTTGCCAAGCTTACATCTTCATTCCAAAAGAAGATTGTGCTAATAAACTTTCGGCAAAATCTGAAGAAGCCACCTTCATTGGATATGAAAAAGGCACTAAAGGTTACCGATTCTGGTCACCTAAGCGCAGAACTGTTGTGGTTTCCACCACAGCCACTTTCAACGAATTTGTCTTTCCACACTGTTCTAGAAAGACTGATGACAAACCTGCCGACAATTCTATTCCAAACAACATCATGGACCAGGATAGTGACCATAGGGATCAACTCAATCCTAACTCAGCTGAACATATTCCAGTCACACATCAATATATTTTTCCAAATATGGAAGATCCACATCCCAATCAACAATTCCCTCTGTGAAATGATCAACAGCCATCTCACTCTCCTTCACCTTCTGTTCCACCACCTGCATACCATTCACAATCACCACAATTACGCAGAGGAGCTCGTGTTTGTAATCCACAAATTCTCCCTGATAACCTATATGGAGATAGACCTCTGGTTGAGATTGAACGTGATATACATGCAGAACCTTCTCGATTGCCTAGCAACGAAGAAAATGATCTTGGAACTATGTATAGTGCGAAGTTCTTTAACCACATTATAGCTGCAGCTGCACCCGTCATTGGTGTTCCTTTACACTATAAGGATGTTCTGAAACTACCGAAGTCAGAACAAGCTAAATGGAGAACTGCAATTGAGGACGAAATTAAATCCCTCCATGAATGCAAAGTATGGAAATTGGTAGATCTTCTGCCTGAACGTAAACCTGTCAAAGGGAGATGGGTATATGTTGTCAAAAATGATGGCCACACTAAGGCCCGCTTTGTTGCAAAGGGTTTTACCCAAATCTATGGAATAGATTTCAAAGAAACCTTCTCTCCAGTTGCAAGATTTGAAACAGTTTGACTCCTCCTCTCTATTGCTATGCTAGAAGATTGGGAAATTGAAGCGCTTGATGTCAAAACAGCTTTTCTGTTTGGCGATCTCGATGAGGAGATTTATATGGAGCAACCTGAAGGATTCACCAAACCCAGCATGGAGAATAAAGTTTGTTGTTTGCTCAGGGCAATCTATGGTTTGAAACAAGCCACCCTACAATAGAACAAGGTTCTCCACCAATCGCTTCTCGATATGGGTTTTATTAGAACACATGGAGATCCTGGTGTTTATGTTCATTTCCATGGTCAAGACATCATTATTCTCGTCATTTATGTTGATGATGCTTTATTCATCGGCTCCAATTGCTTCTATCTCATGATGAAGAAGAAACAGTTTATGGCAAAATGGGAAAGTAGAGATCTTGGCGCTGCAACAGAATATCTTGGCATGCACATCACCCATGATCACACAAAACATACTCTCAAGCTAGATCAAATTGCTTATGCTGAGAAAGTGATCAAGTGTTTCAAACTTGATCTTGCCAAGGTTGCTCGCACACCTCTACCCTCCGGTTACAATCCCGGACCATATATGACTCCTTCAACTCCTCATCTCTGTTCACGATATCAGTCGGTCATCGGATCACTGCTATATATTATGCTTGGAACTCATCCAGACCTTGCATATTTTGTAATCAAGATGTCACAGTTCTCTTTGAATCCTTTGGAAGAACATTTGCAGAAGGTGTTATATATTATACACTATCTCCTTGGAACCAAGGATCTCTGCCTGACATATGATGGAGCTAGTCAATCTGGCATCCTAGCTTATTCTGATACAGATTGGGCTGGAGATCACAAAACTCGTCAATCTACCTTTGGCTATGCCATGTTCCTCACAAATGGAATAGTTTCTTGGCTATCCCGTCGTCAACAGAAAGTTATGTTGTCTTCTACCAAAGCAGAATATGTGGGCATGACAGAAGCTGCAAAACAATTGTCCTGGATTTGAATACTTCTTTCGGAATTGAGATTTAATCTCAAGACAATTCTGCTTCTATGCAATAACCAAGGTGCCATGTTTCTTGCTTCGAATCCCACTCAAGAAGGTTGTTCGAAACACATTGAAATTCCAGAGCATTATATCCGTGAATGTGTTACTGATGGGAAGATTAAACTCTTTTATATTCCCACAAACGAACAAGTTGCAGATATCTTTACAAAGAATCTAACTTGGCAACACTTTGAGGACAACAGGAAACACCTTACCCTTTCCCGCTATCCATCTTCATCATGAATAGCGAGGTGGAGTATTGAGAATCTATGATTCGATAATTATTATCTTATCTTGTCTGGGTCACTCTTCATGATTGCTAATACATTCTAGACCCATGACGTCACATGTTCTAGACCTTTATGACATAACTATGACACCATTTCTATTCTTATCTAGATGATGTCATATCATGCAATTATCATGCCATCATGGTTAATAACCAATGGCATTTATCTCTCATTGCTGTGCATTGCATCATTCGTTCTCACGATTATTTCACAATTGTACCACCTTCTCTATTTAGAAGGATATCACAATAGATACAAACAGTAGTTAGACACTACTTAAACCCGAGTATTTTCGTACTCAGAATCTAAGCTCTTCTCTCCTCCCACCGAGTGAATAGCTACTAACAACAGTTCTTCATAATGTGAAGTGCCATAAGTGAGTATTCTCCTCACTGGTTCACCCTTCACTGTTGTCTCTGCACCCAGCGAGATCTTGCACTCTTGTTAATACATAGCTCAGTGATTGTCACAATGTGTGATATTACCTAGCCCAGAGATAGCTAAGTGGACTGAATGAGCTACATGAGTATGGATGAATGTATGCATAGACATACCTTAGTGATCGTCACAATGTGTGATGGAATGCTGAGGGAAAGACGAGAAAGAGGTCAGTGCATGTGTACGAATGCCAGTGAGGATGAGTAGCGAGATGATGCAATAGGAATAAACATTTATTCTAACACTCCAGAGTGAGTAGCATGATTTAGGTAGTTCCTTTGAACAACTGGACAACTGGAACTCCATCCAGAGTAAGTAGTATTTTGTCACCCTCACTTGAGTGTAGTTGTAATCCCATACCTCAAACAAACTTTCAATGCTGATCCTTTGCAAGCGGCTTTGTGAGTATGTCTGCCACCATGTCCTTGGTGGAGACATATCAGACGGTTGCTTCTCCCTTTCCAACCAGGTCATCTTGAATGAAATGATATTTGTGTTGGATGTGCTTGGTCCAAGCTTGGAATTGTGGATTGCAACATAGGATGATAGGTATCTGGTTATCACAGAACAGTTCAGTAGGGGCCTTCTGCAAATGTCCGATTTTGTCAAAAAAGGTCCAGAGCCAGGCTAGGTGTTGTCCAGCATTGCTAAGTCCAATATATTCCAATTCCGTAGTGGAGAGGGCCACCATGCTTTGCAGTTTGCTGGACCAGGAGATACCTCCACGATTGCTGATGAATACAAAACTGGAGGTGGAATGGAAGTTGTTCTATTTCTGAGACCAACCAGCATTGGAGTATCCATGGAAATCCATGTCCATAGAGAGCTCCACTCCATCAAATTGGAGTTCCATATCCTTAGTGGCCTGTACATACTGGAGTGCACATTTTGCTGCTTCTCAATGAATGAATTTGGGCTTTGTGCTGAAATGGCTGAGTGCACCAACTACATATGCAATGTGCAGACGTGTTCTGTACATCAGTGAACCTATGACCATTAGGTATGAGACCTGTTTTCCTTCAATGATCATCTCCAGAATGTTGGAGGCTGTGTGTCATAGGAGTCCATGCTGGTTTGCATGTAGACATGCCAGTCCAGTCAAGGATTGTGCAGCAATATTGAGATTGGCACAAGGAGATGATTTGCAGTTTGCAGTTCTGCTTGATTTCAATTTCAAGTATGTATTTGGCCTCCCCAAGGTCATGCATTTTGAAGGCAGCGGAGAGTTTTGCCTTGATGGAGTTCATGAATTTCTGAGTGGTAGTGGCCAGGAGGAGATTGTCAACATAGACAACTAGGAAGCAGACTTGTCTATCCTTCTGGAACACATGGAGACATGTTTCGGCATTTAGATGGACAAAACCAAGTTCTCTGAGCTTCCGATCTAGAGTTTTGTTCCAAGTTCAGCCAGCTTGTTTTAGTCCATATAAGGAGCACCAGAGTTTCCAGCAGTATCCAGGCTGGATAGGGACACCTTCCAGAGGTGACATGTATAGGTCTTCCTCCAGTTCTCCATCTACAGTGACTCCAAAAACCATTCCAATAACTAACCTCAAACTGGGGCGCTGTTAAGAACGGGTCAACTCTGAATAAACTCCGGAACTCTGGAGTTAGTCGAGGCCTGTGGGACCTTGGCTTCAGCGTATGTGCTGCACCCTTGTCAGAGTCAGTCCTGGATTTGGAGAGTCGGAGGGTCGGAGGTAAGACTTAACACTGTTGGACAGTGAAGTCGAGTCGGAATTGGAGGAGAGTCTTCAAGACTCAAGAGAGGAGCTGAATCTAAGTTAATATTTGAACTAAAGAATACAAGACAGAATTCTAGGAGTTTATACATATACTTCGGAGGAAACATAGAATTAGTAACGGAGTGTAAGGGATTGGTAAGAAAGATCAGAACGCGAGTATTACCAGAGCTGCGCTCCAGGTATGAGAATACCAGAGCTGTGCTCCTAAGTGAAACACAGGTCAGAGGAAGTAAGACTAATACTATTATGGAACAAAGGTCATATGATCGAAACAGAACAATGAGACGGAGATAGGACAAGAGGTCCGAGAGTCAGGGGTTGTATCTAAGGGGAAATCGTACCGGAGTTGGTATGGAGGTGAGGATGGAGGACGGAGTTGGACTTATAATATTTTGGGATATGACAACAGGGCACCAGGCTTATCCATGGATGAAATAAAATGGAAAATAGAGGATGAGTGCATATGACTGGGTGGAAAACCCAGCGTCAACATGCCACCCAGACCACCACCACTGATGTGCACCACTGACAACCCAAAATCAGCCCACAAGCCAAAATGGTGCATCACGCAGAACTTCAACTCAGTCAATAAGGTTTGCAACGTGGTAGTGATGGTGCAAGGAGACATCCAGGCAAAACAGCAGTGAATGGCAGGACACAAGTATATCTGCGTCATCGACTTCGCCTCCAGCTTCCATGCCATCAAAGTCGAAGAAGAAGACCAACCATACCTATGTATCTACATTGAAGGAAGGGGCTACCATCGATACAATTGAATGCCAATGGGAGTCACAGGAGCACCATCATGCTTTGCAGAAATGACAGCGAAAGCATTCCATGACATTGCACTCGAACTAGGCCTAGAAACCTTCGTCAATGATAATGGAATGGCAGGAGATGACTTTGAGGAGTTATTGGGCCGCCTATGGTGGTTCTTCGAAAGGTGTCGTGAACATGGCCTATCTGTCTCCCCATCGAAAACCCAACTATTCATGCAAGAGGCCGTATACGGAGGGGCTCAGGTTGGTTCAGATGGGATCAAGCCGGACGAAAAACTCGAGGCAGTCGCTAAGTGGCCTATCCCCACCAATCTTCATGACCTTATGAAATTCTTGGGACTAACAGGCTACTTTAGACCATTGATCAAAGATTATGTGTGCATCGCTGCGCCTCTCACAGACCTCCAACGCAACCTCAAACTATCCCAACCAGCCATGAAACTCGGAAAAAGAAAACACAAACAATTCCTACATGATTGCAACCTCAATGCATACTGGACCGCCAAGCATACGAAAGCCTTTCTATGCCTCAAGCAAATACTTATGTCAGAACCAGTACTGCGCACACCAAGGTTTGATGGTACACCCTTCATTCTAACTACAGATGGCTGCAAAGATGGATTTGGGGCGGTACTATCCCAAAAGCACACCACTACACTCCCTAACAAGGAGACTATAACTCGCATTCATCCGATTGGGTACGCTTCAAAAAGGACATCCCCAACTGAGGAGTGGTACAAGCCCTACGTGCTAGAATTCGCAGCACTAAAGTTTGGCTTCGACCACTTCAGCAACATTACCTGGGGTTTCCCAATGGAAGTGGAAACTGACTGCATCACACTACACAACACCTTATGCAATGACAACCCTTCCCTAGCACATGCAAGATGGAGAGATGGAATCTCTACCCACCAAATCATAGACGTCCGCCATCAACCTGGAAGATCCAACAAAGCAGCAGATGCGCTCAGCCGCATGTACATGAACCGCCCTCCTGAGGATGGGGATGGAAGTGCATGGACAGTCAGTGAAGATTGGGAGGCCACAAGTGGCATTGTCAACAATCTCTTTGCAGTCGAAGCGGACCCAAGTATCTCCAATTTATGCTCAAGATTCACTAATGAGCCCATTTTCTTAGAGGTCATCAATGCTATATACAATTTGGATGGCGACCAACCAGAATGCATATGTCACCACACAAAGCACAGAGCGGGCAGCTACCAAATAGAAGATGGATGCCCATGGCATATTCCGAATGGCCGTTCAGTGAGAAGCCGGGCAAGGGTAGGGGCAAGGGTAGAATGCATCTCACAAGAGGAAGCCAAAGAACAGGCAAGATGAGAGCACATGTTAAATGGGCACTGGGGTCGTGACCTAATCAAAGTAAAGATGTTGGATTCGTTCTGGAGCCCAAAGCTCGATAAATCCATCCAGGCCGTGCTACTCCAGTGCCCGCAGTGTAAGAACTTTGGCCCATCACACTTACATGCACTAATGGACCCCATCATACGCCAACATCCATTCGAACTCATCATCGCCGATTACCTCTCCATGCCCAAGGGCAAAGGAGGCTTTTAAACAATCCTCCTCCTCATAGACGTCTTCTCACAGTACACTTGGGGCTTTAAGCTCAAGCACCATGGCACAGCCAAAACCACTATCTCAGGGCTAGACCATCTCACATGCGCATTCCGAGCACCAGAAATGTTGATGACAGACTGCAGATCACACTTTGACAATGGAGAGGTCAAAGCTTGGTGTGAGGCCAGGGGAGTGCAGCACCATGTGGTGGCTGCATACGCACCATGGGTTAATGGTCTGGTCGAGAGCATGAATGGGCGACTTCTGGGATGGTTGTGCTGCATGTGTAGTCCAGGACTGGATGACAGGGGAACCATGGACGCACGGCCAGAGGACATGGCAAGAACATGGCCCGACCACTTTGATGATGCCATATGCCAACTGAACGAGCGCATCATTCCCACCTTTCAGTTCTCACCAAAAGAACTGCTACTGGGTCTTGTTGTCAACACCACCCGCATGCCGCTTGCCATCGCCACACAGGAACCATGTGAGGAGGACACAAACATACATTTTGCATATGTTGTGCAGCAATGGCTTGATGCTTCAGATCTACATACCCTATGGGCTCAGAAATGAAAAATCAACTTCGACGACCGAGTGCTACTATCGAAACAAGGCATTGTTACATTCAAGAAGGGTGATCTCATACAAGTACACAACATGGCACTAGAGCACACTATGTTAACATCCAGAAAGCTCCTACTGCACTGGTCAGCACTGAGGCGAATTACAAACCGTGTCAGCAATTCCTACAAACTAGAAACACTGGAGCACATGCCCATCCATGGGCTCTTCCATGCACGGTGATTGAGACGCTTCATTCCATTTTTGGAACCATTGCAGTGGGAACCAATGGAGGATGAATTGGATGAAAGAGAAGGTGAGGAGAGGTGAGGTGAGGTGAGAGATGAAGACTGGGAAGAAGTGGAGAAAGAAGGAGAGGTCCTTCAGGGTGCATTGACAGGATTTGAAATGTAGGTGTTTGGGTGCACAACCCCAGAGGGTTGCATGGGTCTGGGGGGGTACATGTGGCGGTGCAGGGAGAGGGGTCAGAGACGAGAAGGGAAGTAGTGGGAGGTCGTGGGAAGAGCTGGAGCTGAGTCAGCAGGAGACCCAACGAGACACGTAGCCAGAGAGCAGAAGACAGATAGTGTTCATAGTGTGCACAGCATCCATCCTGGCTTGTCCAACGTCGACAATGGCATGGCAGTCTCCAATTTGAGGCCATTTCTCAAACAGGTCAAGCATCACATTGCTGAGCAGTTTGGCATCAAGGAGCTTGGGGTTCAGTTCAAACAAGATCATGTGGCTTGCAAGATTTGGATGCACCAGTCTGAATACATTGTGTTCCTCTTGCATGAGTATGGCTTGTCCAACTGTAACCCAGTTAATCTCCCTGCAGAACCCAAAGCCCCACTTGAAGACCCTAGCACTCATCATCCCATCATTCCCAACCTTCGCTCTGCTTACCTTAAGTTGATTGGCGAGCTCATTTACCTCTCTGTGAACACCCACCCTGACATATCATACATTGTCAATGCATTGGTGCAACACAATGCAAGTCCAGAGCCTCATCACTATGCGGTTGCAAAGCATGTTTTGCGTTACTTCGCTGGGACCATGGACCTTTGTCTGGGCTATGCACTGGACAGAGGCGATCAGGGTTTGCATGCTTATGCTGATGCAAGCTGGGCTAATGAGACAGGCTGTTGCTCAGTCACTGGCTATGCATGGTATTATGCTGGCAGCCTTATCTCCCATGTTTCCAAGAAGCAAACAACAGTGGCCCTTTCCTCCACCGAGGCAGAGTACATGGCCACCACACACATCACTCAAGAGGGCTTGTGGCTTCACTCACTCTTTACCAAGCTCACCATCCCGTTCACTTCCCCCATCCCTGTCTACTTAGACAACTTGGGCATGATTGCCCTGTTGGCGGTGGCAAAATTCCATCAGCGCTCCAAGCACATTGATATCCATTTTCATTTCATTCACTTGCATGTTGACAATGGTCTGTTCATTTTACTTTGGATCCCTTCTCATTGCAACATTGCGGACGTCCTCACAAAGGTCCTCCCACGGCCTGCCTTTGAGAAGTTTCACACTGCGCTTGGACTCGTAGCTCCTTGAGGAGGTATGTTAGAATAAACATTTATTCCTATTGCATCATCTTGCTACTCATCCTCACTAGCATTCGTACACATGTACATAGATTCCATTCAGCACACATACACTCAGCTTCATCCAGACATTCTTATGTAATTGTCTAGTATACATGCACTCGCCTCTTTCTCATCTTTCCCTCAGTGTTCCATCACACATTGTGACAATCACTGAGGTACATCTATGCATACATTCATCCATATTCATGCTCATTCAGTCCACTTAGCTATCTCTGGGCTAGGTAATATTAGCATTCCATCACACATTGTGACAATCACTGAGCTATCTCTGGGCTAGCTTGTACATGGAGTGCTGTGTTTCTTTATGGTACAGTGCCACCACTCAGCAATATCTCCTGACAGCCATTACTATACCTTTTCCATTGGTCCTTCTTCCCTGACAGTTATTGAGGTATGAGTGTGCCTTCACCATACAGTACATATACTTCCACTCTTCTCCCCAACACCTCAGTTGTTCTTGCCCATCTTAGGCAACAGCTGAGGTGAGTTAGTTACTCCACTAGTTATTCTGAGACTAATGTACCATAGCTCCAGTACAAATAGGTAAATACAGTTGTTCTTGGCCATCTTAGGCAACAGCTGAGCTCCAGTATGAATAGCACCAGACTTGCTCTGCTGAACTCCAGACCTTCGGACCTCCAGACTTTAACAAGGTGAAACATACTGTAAGATGAAATGGAAATGAAGAAAGACCTGTGACAGTGGAAATGGGTGATGCTGTGAAATGAGACAAGCTGCACAGGTGAAGGGTGAGACAAGATAAGTTCAAAAGATAAAAACATAGAAAAGAAACAACTAAGTTCAAAAGCATAGGGGCTTGGACTACATATACTGTTCATTACAGCAAGCTGCTGTATGCTCTGTGAGAACTTCACGTATGCTACTTTGAGCTCCTTTGCATTGAGGTTCAGGTTGGTGTCCTTTCCATTAGTCCTATAAACAACTAATATGAAATGGACCTAATGGATAGTGAGTTGTTGGCAGAAGGGGGTAGAAAGCAATGAGTGCTTACCACTGCTGCGACCAGTGCAAGCACTTTCTTGGAGATTGACATTTGGAACTTGGTAAACATATGAAGTGACTTGGGTGTATTAGCATAGAAAACAGTGTGACAAACCTGCTTGGGGACTGCCAGTGGGTGACCAAAGTGCAGTGACTTTCCCTGTGAGAGTATTACATGCTAGTGTTGAACATGTTGGAATAATGGACATGACTTACGTGCACTTTAGAATCACCCCATAAATACTCTGATGATTTCAATAGCTTATTCGCTTTGTTCTTGACCATTGGCAGGTGAGCTTCCCAAGATGTGGTGGAGGGCAGAGTGTGAAGTGCATACCTAGTAGGGACGACATCTTAAGCAGCTTTTTTCAGCATGCTGCGAAACAATCCAGTGTCATCATGAAGCTAGTTGCAATGAATCATTTGTTAGTGGTCTGAATTGAAAATATTACCAGAGTAACCCTGTCAAGTTTGTGATTCTGGTAGTCTAGCAAAAAAAAAAATGCACTGCTTAGCAGAAGCAAGAATAAGAAAATGCTTCTGTATTTTGTTCAACTTGATCTTTATTTTTCTTGTAGTGTGTGATGACACCTAACAACATCAGCAAAACAACCCTTCCTCTGTCCAGAGCTGTCAGCATTAGCAAATTCACAATGAGCTGCATAGCTAGGTCCCTTCCTATGCAGCCCCTACAGACTCATACAGGGCTCCATATGGGGGGACCTAGCTGTGTAGCTCATTGTGAATTTGCTGATGAGAGCTATCCAGACTAGTCTAGCAAGGTTTCCAACTGGCTAGAGCTGGACAGAAAGTGCAAAAAAGAATCTCAAAATTTCACAAGGCAATCTTCCCATCAAATAATACCATCTGACATAGCTTTTGTGACATTTGAAATTAATTTGATTGTATAGTAAGCCTAGACTTTCAGCAGTGAGAGTGTCAATTTACTGATGAAAACCTCATAGCACTCCCCTTCTACTGTAGTTTTTTTATCTGGAAAGAAGAGATGGTTATGGAACAGGGAGTGACACATCTCTACCTTGGCAACTTCCAATAGACATCTCCAGAGTGGAGGATAAAAGCCAATGTGGCATGGCTGAGCTGCAACCATACCCTTCAGATTCTTTGAGTACCTGCCATGATGGCCCTGTGCTTGTTTCATGTTGCTCACCATCTACAGCAACAATCTTGGTTCCACTGTCATTCAAGGGAGCCAGAGATGCATGGTCACCTTGGGCAGGAGGATCTTCCTGCCCTGCATGCATTGTGGTGGTAGCATGTTGCTGTATGGTAAGGACTTCATATTCCTTGCAAGGGTCTGGACCAGCTGCATCATGGCCAGTGCAGCATCATTTCAGGTTAGATTGGTTTTGATGAATTCCATTTTGAATGCTAGAAAGGTAATTGAGATCGGGAGACTTGTAGCAGCAGTTATTCAGATGATGATGATCCCAGAATGTTGTAGACTTACATGCTCATCCCCATGGCATACAGGTTGATCCACATTGTTCCTGTCTTCCTGCCTAGAGTTGGAAACAGAGGGTGGCAACAAGGAGGTGGGCTGCTGCATAGGGTGATGGGACTGCATGAAAGCTCTGGTTGAGGAGTGGATCAGCCATGGGGGGGAGTCATGGTAGCATGGTGGCTGTGCTCAGTCCCTAGCCTCTATAGCTTTGTTAGTTGCATTTCTAGATTTCTAGCTGTAATTTGGTCCTCCCTGTCTGACAGATAGTCCATCTCTTTATTTTCATCCTTTCTGCCTGAGTTGTGCCATCAGTGGTCCCTTTGTAAAGGCACATGATCTAAGCAATCAAACTGAATGGATAAATGATACAGAAAAAAGAAACAACAAATTCAATCACATACCTTGGTTGCCATCAAAATCAAACAAGTCATCATTGTCCATCATTTGGATTTGTTGTTCTGATTTGTGTTGGCATCCATCTGGCTCCCTCTGCCATTACTAGTAGGATTAATGCGTGACAATGACTCATAATGAGATAAGACCTGGGGCAAACATATTCTGGTTGATCCTGAAATTGGAATGCTGTTCAGTGGGGAGGAGCACTGACAGGTCTTTGAGGACCAACGTGAAGACAACATGTTGTTCCCAGAGAGGAAGACGATCAAGAAAGGCAAGGGGAATCAAAGGGGAAACTGGAGTGGAGGTCTCGAAGATAGGAGAAAGGAACATATCAAATGGGACAGTGAAAGGGTGGAGTTCCTGGGTTTAAATACCCCAAGGGAACAACCAAATTGAAAATGTGGAAGAAAGCAGATGGAGTGGAAGCAAAAAGAAGCATGAAGAAGTGGAGTTCTGAGACTTCTTTGGATCGTGTTGGGATAGGATCAAGTTGGGACTATGCAGCTGCAGAACTGCAGAGCATAGCAAGGTGAAGATAGCGAGGGGAAGTGGGAAGATAAAAGATGAGTGATGAAGCATGCGAGGAGTTTAGAGAATTCCCCATGTACTGTACGACCTTCTTCTCCTCACAATTTTCTTTGCCACTTTGTTCCTGGCTTCTTTGGCTGTACTGGCCATGTTGGTTTTAACTCAGTTAGTCTTGGATCTCCAAGACTGGGTGTCAGACAGGCAGGTGCCCATAGTAGTATATGGCAGGTTTTGTGAGCCAACTTGTTAGTGGTGAGGAAACAAGCTAACTGAGCAACAGTAGGAAAATCCTTTGAGATTACAGCATATAACTCCATTGGATCCATGATGGGAAGAAGGGAAGGGAAGACATGGGTTGACTGGAGCAGTGGAAGGTTTTCTGTCTCTCAATCAATCAGAACATGGACTGGGGTGATGTCATATACTGTGCCAACCCCAAGCACACTCCGGCCCTCCGGGCACAACTCCGCTCCTTCAGGAGCAATCTCCGGTTTGTTCTCTGTAATTATGTATCTCCATTCCTCTGGACCTTCTGTACCTCTAACTAAACCCTTCTGACATTCTACTTACAATATCCCAAGTTGTTCCTATTGATTTACAAACGTAGCTCTTCTGCTTACATACGCACGGCATAATTACCGCCTTACTAATCACGTCGCACCTCAGTAGCTGCCATTACAGCCTACTGAGGTGAGACTTCCTACTACACTCGTTATACCCTGTACTTACATATTCCTGTAGTTCCTTACTT
>JBBPRV010000549.1:0-18239 GCA_038093235.1 Boletus harrisonii
TAATATATGCAATCAAAACCTTAAGTCAAAAAACTGTCCGAATGAGTCATCATTTTGAAATGATTGCCATTTCATCAAATCACAACCAATTCCCTTAAACCTTGATGCTATAGACAGCCAATGGCAAATACTTTATTTCATACACTAACATAATGACAGTCCAGGTTAGGATTGTTGCAGGATATCAGCTTTAGGTGAAAATGTGCAAACATGCGGACAGTTTTTTGAGCCACTGTATGAACAAGATGGTAGGTATGACATGGCAAGCGCTCAACCAGGACCCAAATGCACACATGATGTTGTCACCACAACCGCCCGGCATGAGTAGATGAGTTCCTGCTTGTGGATTATCAGATCTCATCTCACTCTCATATGTCACTTGGCTTCTGTTGTGGAGTGTTCTGCCTTACAGGAGGATCTGATGTCATATACACTTGGCATTGTGCAACCCCCCCCCCCAAAAAAAAAGGAAGCCAATCCACAGCCATGTTACTCCAGCTCAACTCGAACTCATCTTTGATCAATTGCAGTTTACTGAGACACTCATGAACGGCTTGGAACAAGACAAGCGCAATTGATACGGGTTCGAGGGCTTCCGAGGGGTGCAAGTCTTCGTTCAAGTCTTCTTGCTTTGCACTGTAGAGCCCACAGTGGACCTTGGGGTGCAAGACTAACATCATTTATTTTTCTTCTTCTTTGGTTCGTCTGCTGTTGTTGTCTATCAGCACCTGGGAACTAAAGAATGATTAAACATAGATCATCATCTTCAATTACAGCGGTTTTCATTATTCTGTGGAAAGCTGATTTCAATTTCGATGTTCACTTAGTAGCTGAGAAAGGACCCCAAGAGTACCTGTAAGGGACCTGTACTGTTGACTTTCTAGCTACCTTCCACACCATGCCACACGTCAACACGTGTCACTCTGTCCAACAAACAAAAAGCAAACTTGAAAATTCCTGTTCTTTTTCACAATGGACATACAGCCAAGCATACCCACACTGCCCCTGGTGTCAAAAAGTCACTTGTCTATCATAGCAGCCAGGTCCAAGTCCTTGGTTGCTATGCAAGCAGCAGCAAGTCCAACATTGTAGTGCACAATCCATGGACCTACCCCTGTGCCACTAGACCTCAGTGCCACCCCACCACAGCAGACGAAGATTTCTGATTCATTTTGGCATTGTTTGACATCACTGTACTGTATCTACCTCAAATCCTCAATGAATACTGTGTAAAAACTCAATATAGTTGCTTTCATTGATATGAGAGATGAGACAAGCTCCTTCATCTTGGACTCTTATGTTTTTTAAAATGTAGACAGTGAGAACTACTGCAAATGAACTTGAATGGGCTTCGCTGAAGATCTGATGGACGAGTAGGACGTGGCAGGCATAAAACACGTCACACATGCTCACTCAAGCCTCTGAGAAGAGCTCTCGGGGTCACTGTTTGGCTACTAAGCAAACATCAAAATCGAAATCAACCTTCCACAGAATAATGAAAACTGCTGTAATCATGGTATCTATCTGTTCCAGGTTGCCCATTGGATTTCCTCTTCCCATAATCATTTGTGGACTCCTGATGAACATTGACAGGACTTCATTGCGATGTGATTCGTACTCCTGCCTTACAATCCCCCTTCACTGAGCTCGGATTGGACGCAGTGGTGCGCTTTCGATGCACAGCATTCACGTTGGAGAACATTATAGCGCACTGAATGATGAGCATATCGTTTCGAGAATATATAACTTCTACAATGGATTATCAAACTTCCCGCCACAAGCCATCCGGGCCTGATGGAAAATGACATTCGTACTGGAACTAGACTTCCCCCGGCTTGAAAGATATATCCCTCAATTCCGTCGAATCTGTCGTAGCACTGTTCCACTCAATCGTCGTCCCTCTGGTGGCAAGCATATTGTTACTGTTTCGCGAATTGAGCCTATCATGTAGTGTCAGCGATGTTCAATGACTTGGGATCGAGATGCTCACGTGGCGAGGACAGTGTTGGCATATGCTATGACGTTCGAGATTCCCGAGAATGTCAGTCCTGGTTGGATATTGAGCACCTTGCGCGCAAGGTAGTGCACGTACCTTTGGATGTGGAGATGTAGGGAAGGAGCAAGTACAAGGAAGTTGGGTACACCGCGTCCTAACGGAGGTAGCACGATCAGATCGCCGCTCTTTTTTTCGAAAGAGGAAACGTACAAGGATGATCTGCAACATTCTCAGAGTGCTGGTGATACACGGCGTCAACATCGACTGGTTTCGTTGGGTGTTAGCCTACCCGTCCATCATGCCAGTTGTTATGACGAATATAGTGAGCCTGTTCAAGAGGCGATCGGTTCTACGGCCAATGAGAAAGATAGATTATGCGAATGCAAAGTCGTGTATCATACTTTGCAATTCCAGATCTGCTGCGGTATAGCAGATAAGTCAGGGAACACGTTGCAGCCAGGTCAACCGCACACCCACAGGCGTTGGCTGCAGGAACGGTCCACTGTTGGTGCAAGTATTCCGCATGCAGGTAAATAATTGAGGCACTTTTTCTTTGCTCAGATGGACGGAAAAGGTGACGTACCTGAGTCTGGCGGAGCACCGCAACAAACGACAACCCATCCGTTACAGAAGTGGCACTGTCAATCCATTTCCGGTGAGTAATACAGATACTTGGACGATGGCTGGGCGACGTGCCACATGATGGTTGCAGCTGGATGCACGGATCGTTAGCTGTGAAATGGACACGGACGGCACTCTGGTGTACTCGCCTAGTGTAATCGCTAATAAATAAACAAGGATCAGATCAGGTGTGGGGATCGCAGAGCACGTAATGGTCACCGAATGCTGCAAGAGATACCAGTGCCTGAAGAATGAAAGTGTAAGTCAATGCCAGACCCCGCCACAGTGACGTACGATCACAACGGATAATACCCTCCACCTAGGATCCACTGAGTCCATCAGCATACTTGTTGGACGCACGAACACTACAAACATACAGATCTGAATACGCCATGCTAGAAACCTTGAAGTGTGGTTGTCAGGGTCAGGAAAATATATAGGTATTATTCGATGGCTTACAAGTGTACGATGATGCCGACCAAATCGGACCATATAAGTTCACTCTTGGGATGGATGGACCTCAGACAAACGCGTGCCGACATAAGACGAATCCTCACCCCAAGACTCCTGCACTCCGCAGCTCATCACTATGCATAGCTCAAGTACAAATCCTCCAAAAAACTTACCACACTAGAGGAGTGGCACTCGTGAAATTGCCAAAATCAATGATCATATACGTGTAGGCAGCATGAGCGAAAAATATGAACGAAAGCGTGTCAAACACCCTGCAATATCAGTACAGACTCAATGCGCACTCCCGTAACCAAGGGGGAATGACATGCCATAGTGCGCCAACCTGGTGGGACGAAAAAAAAAAGTATCGTTATAGAATGGATACACAGCCAAAAAGGGACCCACCAACAACTTGAGGAATACTCTGTCATCGGGATATTCGCGATACTATATGATAAAAGTAACTCTGCGCGAAGAACATGCTTGTTGGTACTTACATAGGAGATGGTCTGTGACCAGGTGATTCCAAGAAAGCTGTCCAACCCACGTCAGAACTAAACTCACAATCGCCTGCGCCGAGCGAAAGATCACGTACACAGCCCCAAAGAGTAATGCAATAAAGTGTGCACCAAGCGTAGGCCCAAGGTCATCGTTGAGGCTGGCTGGAGAGGACATTAGAAAAGGTGGTACAGGCGGAATCACCAGCACTCAGTCGGTGACCACATTTTATGGCCTCGGCCCCGAGAGACTCTGCCACTAGGACTTGAAACCGTGATCAGAACACCCTTTTTCGGAGTATGATTGCTTGACTGATGGATTCAGTTAAAAATGCGTGCCGACGCTTGGATTGAACGACAGGTCTTACTTGAATGGGACAGCCACAAGTGGCGATGCAACAGGTGGTTCCCTGAACCTGCTGACACGATACAGACAGTGACTCTAAGTCCCACCCGACGGATCTGAGTCGATGGATTTATGCCAGAAGAGTAGCTTCTGGAGGTCCTTCCTATTAGCGTATATCGTCATGGTGTACTTCCAATTGACGTTGAACCCCACGCAGTTAGCACGACACTCACAATTTGCCTGGACTCGGAGTAAGCGGACTTCCAAGTTGGAGGCGAACGACAGGTAAGGTTCAGTCGCTCATGCTTCCGAGTCGATGTGCGAGGGGGTCACGATCACAGGATTTATAACGTCAATCTCCGCCGTGAACCTAGAGAAAACATTTGTGGACGCCTCCTGGCATTTTCCGCAATTGCTATTTCTGCGACCTGAATCTTCGCTTACCAGTCGTGGAAGGTGAGGTGTACACTTGTGGTTATGCTACAATTAGAACATCGCCAATTCTGGGTGCAGGGCAAAAGTGTAAAAAATATTTCTCGAGTAGGTGGAGGCAGCGATCGGTGCTGATGAGTCGAATCCCAGAGCAACTAAATCGTTTCAGTTGAGTATACTTACACCCATTTGAAAATACACGAATCCCGCTAATCCAGGCGGGTCCTAAGACGAGCAGGTGGAAGGTCGGGTGACCCACAACACCCAATGCACACACAGAACAGTCTGAGATACATATCCACGACTGACCAGCCAGATGATTGCATGCTGCTACCAGTAACCAGGAGCCAAGGAAGAACCTCATGCGTACCGCGAGTACTGGTACTTTCACGCACGTTAAATGCATCACAATAGTACGCTTTTGATAAACTGATGCATGGGAGTGTACATACCAGGAAAGACGTGCATGTGTACAGTATATGACATGAACAACAAGTATATAAATGCATTTCCAAAAGGGACGTTGTGACATATAAAGGACTGGGAAATGTTGTGGCGTTATCCTACCCTAAGTTATCGGCGCCGTTAGATCAGATTCTTCGTTCTTGAAGGTAGCAGCAGCCGCTTCGACGTTGGACGCGCATGCGGATGGCACCGTGCGACTGGGATGTGGCCAACAACTAGATGTTCATCCACAGATTCAATTCCTGGGATAGAGGCTTCATGTTCGCCAGAGAGATCGTCAGGTGGAAGAAGAGCTCTATTGTCACCTTTGGTCCGCTTGTCACGATGAGTTGCCGAGTGCCAGGGCGAACGACACGGCGCTTGTAATTTTTCGAACGTGCAAATTTGAAATGGGCAGGATCCACTGGACGACAAGACCAAGGGAAGGCTGGACTCTTCAAGAGAAGGATTTATCGGACGACATAGGTAAGGTAGGTGAGGGATGATAAAGGCGATTGACCCCATCGAGCGAGAGCCAATTGGCCAACCTCTCAAAGGATTATCGTCCATATGGTCGAAGATGTCTGTTAATGATTTTCATGTGAATTTTGCTTCTTCGGCAAGTGCCAGTGCATCGCGGTCTCAGTAATACTTTGCATTGGATGCGTTCGCGAAACGCACACCTCGCCTCGTGATACAAATGTCGCTTATTTGGAATGTGAAGCAGATACCGTGGCGCTGGATGTCAGCAACCGCCTCGAAAACAGCAGGACGATCAGCGGGTAGGACGGATCCTGTGTTGAGTGAGCCCTCGATAATACATGGCAGAAAGGTACATACGTCCGACTAGGGCCTCCTTCATGATCCCAACAATGACTCCATTCTTAGAAACGTGAGCCTCGAGACCAAAGAAGTAATGTCCTACGCCCATAGATTGTACGAGTTTCTGTCCACGAGTTTCGGCGGATATATATTCTCTCCAAACATCTTGCCAAGCAATAAAGACACCAACGTCCTTCCCTGTTCTCGATGGTTAGGCCATAAGAGTCACATTGGAAACCTAGATGGTTAATTACCTTCGTAGATCCCTTCCCAGCACAGACCAGACGCGAATCGCGTCAGCTATGTGAGAAAACAGTCTATAATTTTGACGACATCCTTGGTGCAATACACATACCTCAATGTCATCTAGCTCCACTACCTACGGCGCATTTATGAGCGGGGGGTTGAAATTAAGACGAGATACACCAATACCTACCTTGGTCCATATTGGGCGGTTGTGGGTCAAGCGCTTCTTCCTGTAGACCGGGCGATAACTACTGTCATTCAGGCGAACTAGATATGCCCAGTTGTTCTTGTCGTCGAACACGATCGTGTCAAGCATGGTCTGTATAAACTCTTGAAGGTTCCATAGTGCTCGATGTTCCTCCTAGAAGTAGCTCATGCCAGTGGGAAACGGGGTGGCATCCGGAATAAAACCAGGCCCCCACCACGGCTCAGCTTGAATGACGATGAAATTGCCGTCCTAGCAGCGATGGTCTCAGGAACGTCATAAGCACGATGGGAGAACACAATAGCAACCCGCCACAGCATGTAAAATCTCCCCTTTGTGAGAACGCTAATGTCCGCCTTGCATTTCAACTTGGCAATAAGTATTTAGGTTTGGCTGGCCAAAGGCTAGTCCGGGTCAGTAGAGAAGTGGCGCGCAGAACGACAAGGACCCACAGGCGCAGGTTCCATCCTAGGGCGGGGAAATATAGTGATCACTACTAGTAACCAACGTGTTTCTCTGTACTAACTTGCTGTGCACTGATTGGTTTGGTGTTTGAGAGGGCCAATAGTCTTCACTTACCGCAATTGGTAGATCACTTCCGACTCGGACCTCGTCCACCACCGCGAATATCTTTCCGTACTATTTCTCTGAGGTGAGCACACGGCGGGCAGAGGAGCTAACCCAGTGTCGATGCTCTCTGCATTTTATTTTGTGGGTTCCCACGCGGGCGCCCTCTATTATGTATGAGCGCTATTCCAGTGTCGGTACTCTCTTTCACTCGTTTGTCTGACGCCCTGCACAGATCTTGCCTCGAAGTGTCAAGCACACGTCCAACATCATTTCGCAGGTAAGTCGCGTTTCATCTTCTGTGTATTTACATGTGTAAGATGTGGCCTAGCTTGACTGCTATGTCCCTTACTCCGACTCGTCCACCACCACGAATGTCTCTCCGTAGTATTCCTCTGATGTGAGCACACGGCGGGCAGAGGAATTAACCCAGTGTTGATGCTCTTTGCATTTTATTTTGTGGGTCCACAGCGCTCTCTATGCATGAGCGCTATTCCAGTGTCGGTACTCTCTTACATTTCTCGTTTGTCTGACATCCCGCCACAGATCTTGCCTCGAAGTGTCAAGCACACACGTCCAATATCAGTTTACAGGTAAGTCGCGTTTCACCTTTTGTATACTTACATGTGTAGGATGTGACCTAGCTTGATTGCCATGTTCCTTTCCAGTGACTTTTTCAGATTGAGTAGTAACGCAGAGTTCATAGTGTGCCCTCCCGACACTGGACGAACGACGGCGCCACAGGGCAGATTCATTTATCCCCAGAAACACAGAATGCTTGTCTACCAGTTAAATAACAAAGGTATGTGCTGGTGAACTTCAGCAAAAAAAATCGAGGACATGTGCACTCAATACGCCACCTATTGTAACATGCACCGGACACGGTCCTCTCACTTCGTTCCCTGTGAAAGATTCACAGGCAGATCCGGAGATAAATGCCCAGTAGGACAAACCCCGGGGGAGGTCCGCTATGATCTACCTTGCCCCCAATGTTTTCGAAGATAGGTAAATCAGTCGAGCCGTGCGTATTGTATCGTGCCCAAGTTACCCCTTTGAATTCCAGTTAGCGAGGTGGGAGCCAACTTACTTGCAGCATGCTCATTCGGAGCTCGAACATCGAAGTCACGCTTGATTTCAATGACTCTGCTTTTAGACTTCTCTTCAGTACGTTTCATATGATTTATCGTGAGTTATATTTCTGATTGTCAAATCTTCTGCTAACACGCTACCATTACATAAGTCTCCTAATACTCATCATCTATGATCGCATTAGACTCGCGCACAGAATCTTATGACCCACTTCCCTGCTAATACCCACAACGATCATATGCCCTTTTTCTGATCCTGGACCTTCACTCTTCTTCACGGACCTCTCGACAACCATACGGACTTTATCTTATCTTTGCTGACTGTAGTGATAACTCATTGATCACATTTATATCTATCCTAGGAATAGAGTTCATAGAATTTACCCGTCCCTATGGACAGATTTCTCGGTTTGACGGCATAAAGTCCACATTTCGAATATTTCAGGCCGGGTCGACGTCTCAAGTGATAGGAACTCGGGTCCAAAAGCCGCCAAGCCCACCTTCGTTCTGTTGGTACGGCTATTTAACATCTGGATTTCAGGATCCTAACCTAAGGGTCCATCATCCCATCATCTCCTCTTGCTCATCACGAAGCACCCCCCACAACCCGGAACGTCACTTGGGCTCAGCATATCTCGCCATCGACCCGAAATATGACCAACAACGTCACCGACCAAGTATCCTCGGTACAGCCATCGCCTTCGACCTATGACAAGAGGGTGATCAATGACGAAATTGATCCGAGTAAAAAATAGTCAATCATATGTATTCTTTGGAAAAACTGATAAGACCATCCAGCGGACGCACACGACCGTACAGATTGAACTGACCCCAAGCGGAGTGACCCTTGCCCAAAGTGAGTGCTAAGCTCGCGTCCATGAAGAGGAGTACGATACCTCCAAGATGATGATATCCATCCCTTTGTGACCATCAGATATGGGATGGGATGGGATGCCCGCCAATAATGGACCACATCTCTCCTGGGCTCGTGAATTTCGATGGTGTACTGTTACTAGGCCACAAGGCCTCACCGATGGCTTCGGGGAATTACATAGATGTGGCTGAAGCTTCCTGAAATTCAGCGCACGGAAACAGACACACAATTCCCAATTGCAAGGCTGGCAAATCCGAAGAGAATCTTGACTCTAGCAACTTGATGTAGGTAGTTGAAACGGATGCAACCATCATGCGTCATCATGATCGCCGTCATGTTGGATGCCCGTGTACACCGGTGCATGTCTGTCACTTCTTTATAACGATCATCAACGTCAAGTATCGATTCGTCACGTGGGCTGCCAACTACCAGCAAGTGTCAGCAATGTGAAGTCGTAAGCAGGCCAAAGAGTGAAAGGAAGATACTTAACACGAATGTTGTCAGGCTTAGCGTGTTCGTACTCGCGTCGTCACTTAGCGACCATACACGGTTCGAAAGGCAGGGAGCTCAAAGTAAAAGGAGGGTACACCGTCAGAGCCTTAAGAATACCTCATCTTCTGACCGTCACGGAGTACAAAGAATCTTGGAGCACATTACGCTCACGTGACCTGCTACGCCAGAGGAGGTGCGACTGGGCAAGTGCTTGTCTGCGGACGACGATGACTGTATATCCCATATTTTCTTCACGACTATACAGCCCACATATACGCTCGCAGTGTGGCACATGCAATGCCTCGTTGGAGTTTCCCGTACCCTTGCCGACGCCTCCTCCAGGAACCCTACTCCGCATCCGGTGCATCCAATGTCAAGCCGTATACCAACATGGGTTCTATCCGGTACAACTTCCATCTGGTGTATCCGCTTCCTCCACACCACAGACAACTAATGGTCCACATTCCACCTCCGCCGCTGCACGGAAAGGTCGGAAGATTGGTACACAAGAGAAACCTTTGGAGACTGGATACTATGATATCCTCGGTGTCCCAATAGACGCGACCACAGAGGACGTCAAGAAAGCATATCGCAAGTATTATTTGCTGATTCATTGTTCCACCTCCTTTGTGATCCTCATCCAACGTTGACGTCTAGGACGGCTGGCCATCAAACATCACCCTGACAAGAATCCGGATGACCCGCATGCAGAGGAGCGTTTCAAGGAGATTGCCATTGCTTACCAGACACTTTCAGATCCAGTACTCCGCAAGAAGTACAACGAGTTCGGTCCCAAGGAGAGTGCACCAGAAGGAGGTTTCGTCGATCCCGAGGAGGTTTTCGGCGCAATATTTGGTGGCGAACGTTTCCTGCCGATCATTGGTCAGATTAGCTTGGCTAGAGATATGAAGACGGCTCTACAAGAAGCCGATGAAGCGGAAAGGGAGGACGGTAAAGAAGTGAAACGCGATGCCAAGGGCAACGAAATCCTAACAGAAGAGGAGAAGGCACGGAAAGAAGAGAAGGAGAGGAAAGCCACCGCTGAGGTAACTTGATTTCTCTCGATCCCTTCTGCGACTTCCAATAACGTTGTCAGAAAGCTGAAGCTCGTGCCGAGCGGATACGAAAACTGTCAGTGCATACATTACTCTGCTATCTTATCTTGTTCCGACTTTGACAGCGTCGAGAACTTGGAGCGCAAACTTAGCATATTTACGGAGTCAGCAACGGGCCCCGATGATGCAGATGTGTCCAACAGTTGGCGCACGATCTGTCACCTTGAAGCAGAGTATGTCTTCTGATTTTCGATATATCCAACTCGACGAGCCTTTCCATCAGGGAGCTCAGGAAGGAGTCGTATGGTGTCGAGCTATTGCATGCGATCGGTTTTGTCTACGTATCCAAGGCGAAGCACTTCCTGGCCACCAGCCAGACATTTTTTGGAGTTGGTGGTTGGTTGCATAATGTACAAGGAAAGTACCACGTGTTCAGCGAGACGTAAGTATCTTAACACCGTTGTATGTCAAGATCCTCATCATCGATAGGGTATCGACACTTCGTTCGGCTATTGAATTGAAGAGTGTCTTCGATCAAATCCAAGCCGCTGAGAAGGCAGGGAACTTGTCACCTGAGGAGAAAAAGCGTCTAGAGGAACAAGCTGCCGAGAAGGGTCTACAGGCCCTTTTCAAGGTCTGTCAGTCTCTCCAGTCTCGTGGCTCGCTGTTCAACAGCGCACACAGGGAACGAAACTCGAAATAGAGTCTGTGCTGCGTGAGGCCTGTGATCGCGTACTAGAAGATACGACCGTCCCTCGTAGCAAAGCCGCTCTTCGTGCCGTTGCGCTGCAGATCCTCGGTGATGCGTATGTGACTGTGAAGAAAGACACGGACGACAGCACGCCGGACGAGAGCGAATACGTGAGGGTGGACATGAAGACGAGTCGTGAGCGGGATCGTCACCGAGCGGCCTAGTCACTTCTCGCCATACCTCTGTATGATCTACCGTATCCTTGTTTTCGCACTTTTTGGAGCATGGTCCCCTGGCCAGTTTTCACACCGGTGTCCCAGAACAGAAATTACCAGCGCCTCCTTCCCAAATTGCATTGCCCAGCCGCATCTGGGCCTGACAACCGAGGAACGCAAGAGCTTGGACGAAGAAGGTTAAAGAATCCCGATCAGGGTCATGACCGCCATAAAATAAGAAAAAAGATTACAAGGTTGAACAGGGTCTCAGCCAAGAAACACTATTGACATCCAGGGGTTAGGCCCTTTTGAAGAAACCCTTGCAAACTCTGTCGTAAAAGTGATGCGTTATGCGGCCATGGATCGATCTACGCGTGGAAACGTTCAAAAGGGCGGTGCAATCACGCAGCAAGTACTGTGCAATGCGATGATATCTTTGACACATGACAAGCGTTCCTATAGTAGCCTGGCTGTCCGCGTACTTGGCCCGGCAAAATGAAGTGCGGAGGCTAGATGGATAAGCTTGTCCGCAGTCAGCTGGGATCAAAACCACCCGCGAAATCTCAACGGCTGCAACATAGTCTTGCGGACCGAACTGCGTCGTCAGCGAAAGATTTCTTTATTGGTCATGTATCAACAAAAACCCTGGCTATGTACGCAAGTAGGAGAAAATGTTCTAGATACGGAAGAGGTGAAGGGACCGCTCCGCAAAATCAAGTGGGATGTTGAACAATAGAACAGTAATAAAACACAACATACAATACACAATAAACAGAACAGACAGCAAAGACAGCCCCCGCATTCGTGGTTGCGAGTGAACCCATAACAATAATTATATACGCGAAAGAGGGCGGCGAGCGATCATTTTTCAGAGTTGGCAAAGCTCGAGTTCTTTGGCGTATAACCCGCTTGGTCTTGAGAGTCGATGGAGATCCCCGAATGTCTATGATGCACTTGGAAGGCGTATTCTGCGGGGGTATCGGCCACCTTATTGCCCCAACGATTCATGATATATGTGCTGCAGTGACATGAGCGGAGACAAAAAAAAATACAAATGTGCCGTGGACTTACATCCATGGAGGAGTGATACGACCAGGAGGGACCTTCCATGGCTCCAATGCATCGTAATTAGGAGGCGATATACGACCGTCAGTCACTTTGCGCACGATCCAGACGAAGCCGTTGAGAATGACATAAGTGGCAACGCCTACGATGACACCATACGCAATGCTGCAAAGACCTCAGTCATACATCCAGATACTCTGTAAGAACTTACTTGAATGATAACGGAATTATCAGGATTGTCAAAAAGGCTGGCAGAGCGTCACCGATGTAATCCCAGTTGATGTCACGAACATTGCGGATCATAAGGGAGCCAACGATGACGAGAGCGCCCCCTGTAGCCCAAGGGGGGATGGAGGCAAATATAGGAGCGAAGAAGATGGACACAAAGAACAGAAGACCAGTCACGACTGCGGTGATTCCAGTCTTCCCTCCCTCTACAAGCTTGTTCGAGCAACGTCAGGTACCACGAGTGATGTTGCTTACCTGCGATACCTGTCGCAGACTCAATGAACGCCGTGACAGGACTGGTACCAACAAGAGCGCCCATGGAGATCGAGAACGCATCGACACAGTAGGCGATAGTAGAGTTTTCGAAATCAAGGGTAACCGGGTCTCGGAGTCCAGCGAATTTGGCCATAGAGTACAGGGTACCAGTGGTGTCTACAAAGCTTCGTTGAATTAAACGTTATGCTAAACTTAGCACGGATCTTACCCAAAATGTCGACATAAAGGAAGGTGACAAGAGCATACCAGACCTTGCCTTTACTATAGTCATACTAGTATCCCTTTATCAATAGTGGTCGCTCGCAGAAGTGGAAACATGCTTACATATAGAGCATTACCGACGTGCTGCAGCGGATGCCATGCGACACCCTGCTTGAAGAAATCGAAGAGTTGGTCGCCAGCAGTGGTGTTGGGAAAGTATGTCACGGCGGTTGATCGGGGCCACGAAATGATGGATGTAACAAAGATGCCTATGAGGATCGAGCCCTTGATACGGAACATCATCATCAACACAGTTAAGATGCTTTAATGCAACACAAGTAAGCGCCAATTTCAATGACACCGACAAGCAAGGTGCGTACCCGCCCGTGAAGATACCTAACCACACAGTAGGATCTTGCAACACCCCCTTTGCACAGAAATTCGGAAGGGTTGGGCTGACCCAATCTGAAAGCAGGCAACAAGCGATGAGACTAACGACAAGAAACTACAGAGATGGGTGGCGTACTGCTTGATTCACACCCCCCCAAACCAACCAAGTCAGTCACGCTCCCTCCAATGACATTTAGACCACCAGATGCTGAGGGAAAACGTCAATACCTGCTTGACAGTGCTGAGAGGGAAAGCAATACTTAGGCCGATGAATCTAAATAAAGGATTTGATGTCGATCAGCTTCCGTGTATTGAACCGAATTAAAATTTCAGTGACACTCACGCAATGTAAATACCAATTCCAGCGCCCACGGCAAGAACGAGCGACTGTGGCATGATGCGCGCCAACCATTGGCGCAAACCAAGCAACGACAAGATAAAAAACACCCAGCTGCGGGGAAGCAGTTGGTCGTCAACGTCCAGGAAGTCTAAAAAGTTCGACACGCACCCTTCCAAGAAGACGGCTGAAAGAGCTTCTTGGTAGGTTATAAAGCCACGTCCATGGTAGCCGACTACAGAGTACGTGAACTGAATTGCGTAACCAATCAGAATCTGGTCAAACGCAGCGCGGCCACAGATAGAGGAGACGACATACATAGGCGTTTAGTCCCATACCAGGAGCCATACCCACAGGGAGGTTGGCTAGTGCACCCATGAGAACGGAGGCGAGGGCAGAAATGGCAGCAGTGCTGGTAATGAGATCTTGCTTGACCTCCTGAATACAGCTAAGATACGTTTCATCTGTTGCACAGTAATCGGGACCGTTGCAGACACAGGTTCCCCCAGAAGAAGATAGGATCGTGGCATTGACAGATATCTGTGATATATGCGAATGAGACTTTGATGTGGATGTTATTTTGGAAGGGACGAAAGGCTCACGATGTATGCCATGGCGGCCTACATTGGATTGAGGGAAAAGCGTCAACATAGAACGTGGTCAAACGGAAGAGTGCGCGCACCCAAGTTGTGAAACCAGCACGGATATCCGTCTATAGTGCATTGTCAGTCTCTGTGCACATGCCACATGGGTAGGGATAGACGACACACCATAAATCGCGAGCCATCTCGTTCGCGAGGATGGCCAGACCCCTCGAGGCGAAACCATCGCCCGACCACAGAATCGGCAACCTGGCAAGAGATAAGGGGTGCGCGTTATCGGCAACCAAAGATAAATACCTGGGCATTGAGCCTGTCCGCAAAAGTGAGGGTCATATGGGGCGGAGGAAAAAGAACGTGAACGAGGAGGGAAGTATATATAAAACGAATGGAAAGATGTCGATCCCTCTGTGCAAGGCCTCAAAGGAAAGGAACAAGACCGGAACTAGATGGACTGAGGCTTTATGTTGGCCGAGACAGATTCAGCAGTCTCGTCATCAATCTGAGATCCCTGATGCGATCACATGTCCCCAGGGAGATAAAACGCGTCGTACCCACCAATCAAATTTTTAAGTTATTCGCGTCAACTATCCCCGTCCCGTGCGCCACTGTCTAAATGAGCGAACAGCATCCAGTGTACAAGCAACAATATGGCGACCAAGCTGGCTTAGCACCATACTCGAGATCCAATGCCCGTTTGATTTATTCTCCTTTCACAGCACTCTACGCTAAAGTAATACACCTTCCATATAACCGCGGGAGCAAAGGCGACAGCCGAGTTGCCAACCATTCAACGTTCAATGTCCGCCAGCCTGGGGCTTGAATTTACACTTCGAAAAACAATTTCCCAGTTTGGCTGACAGGTACATAAGGTTTATCGATTATCTTACAGCGGTAGGCTTGCTGGTACTCGAAAAGTGACGGTGCACACTTGACATATGTTCAAAGTGAACGCTTGCGCAGCGGGCCTCCATTGAAGTCGGGCTGTAAGTCTCTGAAACTCTGAAATATAATTAATTTTCTGCACGGCGGCATCATGTGAGCGAAACCAACTCCGATGTACATGAAAAAACCCCGCTACTTCGATGAGCAACTTCTACTAAGGAAAGTTCGAATTCCCAGCGGCTCGCCTCGTCTGACCAATCGGATGGCAAAAGCGTTTGTTGTCGTAGTCGAAATGAACTTGGACTGCCTCGTGTTTGATCTAGTAATTTATAAACAGTCCTATCGACCGCGTGATTTCACGTCATCACAATAATTTTTCTGGATTCTTCTGGGTTTCTTTCTGGATTCCTTATTTTATCGCGGGCCTTCTCGGACCTGTTGTCTTGACTGCCAACCCAGGCACACTGGACCTGTCTCCAGGGCCATGTCAATCAGCTACGAAGACGAAGTGCGCCATCGATGCGGACTGTACACTCAAAATCCCCACCAACTGGCACCAATTTCCCTTTGAATTCGTCGGGCGTTCCGCTGTGCAGACAGGGGGACTGTATAATGGGGAAACTAGAAGCGACGCAGCTTGCCCATCAATCACCGACGAACCATGTCGGGAAAGGAGCATTATCAAACCATGCTTCTCATCGACCATCGATGTCTCACGTCTATATCGATAACCATACTATTGTTTCTCGGCCGCTACCTCCTGGGGGATAGAGGGCAAAGAGCCCGCATTCTTTGCCCACAGCAGGCACATTAAATTCAGTTCTGGAGAGAAAATATCACCATGCGAATTGGCGACGTTAGAAAGGCGTATCACTTACGGCCATCCATTCATCTAGGATATACCCGTTAGGCCTGAACCTTGATCAAGCATCCCATTGATGGCGAATTCAAGGGCTTTAACCAGTTCGAATCGCCCGAACGAATCACAAAGATTTGCTGGCCATCTCACTCAAGACGTCTCTCCAAAATCACTACAAGTATCACTCACACCACTAGATAATTGTGACCTCTCCCAGTCACCCAGTGGCAGCGACCACGGTGGTAACTTATGAGGCTATCTCTCCTGTGGGTTGATGGCCGTTGCAGTGACCATGACAACTCTGTCAAATGCATTCATCCTTCAAGTTGCTTCAATGACAATGGTCAACGGACTTGTTTGGCTTCTGGATCCAAAACTCTTTGACAGCGCCATGTAACTTAACGTTACGGCTGCCACAGTAGAAATAACGACTTACTTCATTGCAAACTGCCGAGGGGAAATTTCTGGAAAGCCGCGAGAACACCGTTTCACCCACGGATTCGGTGCGCTGGATACACGCAATCCGTGAAAAATATTGTGGTTGCGATGTGTGATAAAGCAAGTGGTAGCGTTGGAAGTGGGAAACACTGATAGGGACACCTTCAGAGCTTCCGAGGAAACGAGTATAAAAGGGGTCCTCCTGCGTGGTCAGTGTTCTCGAACGAGACTCAACAGACCAGACGCCTGATAGACAATCAGTCATGTTGTCATTGACAAATAAGAGGACTGGATGGACTTACATTAAACGAAATACACAAAAATACACAAAACAAACTCCGAGTTAGCGGGAAAAAAACAAGGTTTGACACATGCGAACATGCAATGCGAAATCGATAGAGGGGAGGTCGGTCGCAACACTTAGACAATACCAGAGCCTACTACCGTACTTCTCTGCTTGATACAGAGACACGTTGGCTTATCTCTGTACATTAGTGGAACGAAGACACGTTGTACGAAGGCACGTGTAGAAGGAGATTCTCTGGCCTTCCTGCAATATTGCTGCAAAGGAAGGGTGGAGAATCCCCATCACGTCGTGTAAGCTCCCGGCCTGCAGTGGAGCCTTGAGCCAAAGACGTGGATGCCTTCCAGTCACTGAGTCGGCAGTGTTGGCGTCCTGACTGGAGCTAGTCAGCCACTCTTGAGCCGGTACAAGAGTGATGTTCGACACCTAGGACAATAAAACCCGTAATGCTTGCAAGACATCTTCCAGACCGTCCGGGTAACAGTACCTACCTGAGGGTGCGCTGTGTGCGAGTGCTACTTCTAACAGTGGGCTGAGTTGAAGTGGCTGATCTGAATAAAAGCTATGCGAAGCTCACGTGGCAAAGCCACGCGCCGAGTATGGACCAGGAGGCGTAACACTCTTGTTCAGCCCCATCCACCGTTTCCACCACCTTTTCTCATCGCTCAACATGTCTCACTCGATCCTTCCTCAAAAAACGCCTCTCATACCACTGCTACTTCGCAGCTAGTTCCGAGAGGTTCTCCCAATTGAATATGACAAAGAAAGTACGTAGGGAGACAGGGATCAGGGCAAGGTAACCGTTCGCACTGGGCTCGAAAGATTCCAGCACTCACACTCTGTTCTACCCACCCACATAAAACCCCTTAGAGTGGTACTTTCTCATTTATCAATCACACCCGTGACCCCGTTGTGCGCTACCGCATCCTCCCGATGGCAGGTGATGAGCAGAGACAACCCAATGAACCCAGGTGTAAGCAAAATGATGCAATCGCGGCATATATGCAGCTAATCGATGGGTTTCAGTATCGAACAGACATGGCAAACTTGACTACGAGAGGTTCTACACCCATCGAATGAATTTCAGAGCCAATCGTACACGACATTGCACAGCCTTGGGATGACGACGTGCACTTTGTTAACGTTCGAATTCTTTTGTCATCATCCACACTGGAGTCTCGGTGCCTCTTCAGCCTGTGAGACCGTATTGTTTGGATGGCGAGGGTTCCGTTGGACTCTCCAGCCCCAGTCGTGTCGGCTGTATTGAGATGGTAAGGTTCCATTCTTTATTGGTGTCATGCTAGCTTATTGGTGTGGGATGCATTGTGCAGATGATCTATGTTCCTTGGTTGACTGCCGGATCGAGGGGCAAATTTGCCGCTACATTCTGTCAAAACCATGTCGACCTGTGGTAGATTTCGGCCAGTGCCCAGTGCGCCACTACATCAGTACATCGTCGAGAATCACACCAAGGGTCGTGATATCGTAGTCGTAGTAGTAGGCATTTTTGTTTAGATTTTCGTCGTATTTTTCGGTCTGCGCGCCCAGGTAAGTAATCAGGGCGGGAGTGTTTGGGCCAAACACCGGCATACGGCGGCCTCTGTTTGTCACAT
>JBBPRV010000550.1:0-18231 GCA_038093235.1 Boletus harrisonii
TTGTAGTATCTATTTCATTTTTCAAATGGACAGCTGGTTTGACTTTTTCTACTTTCGCCACTGGAGACAATTCCTCCCAAGTCTGAAAAGTGGGATAATAGAAAGGAACTCAAGAAATCGAGTGGCCCTAGACGACTTGTGCTGGCTACACGTCGGAACACGAAAATCAAATAGTGCACACTTGCTGGAATCCGAGAATTTTTTACGCAACCCATATCATAAGCACATTCACATCGCATACATGCAATAAAATGTGAGTTTGTTCAACGGAGATGCTAAGTGTGACATCCGGCAGAGATATTTCAAGTATTACGGGAAGGGTGCCTAGCGTAAACCGCAACGATGTGGAGCTGGTGTGCCTGCATTAATTGCTAGGAACCATACGTGCCATGTTCGTTACAATATACAACAGGTAATTGGCATCATATATAGTGTACATATCAGCTGGATACACGATGTATATAGACTGTATATAAGTCTGAATGTCGAACTCAGATTCCTCCTTTCGGCACATCCCGGATGTCATAGACGATGGTCAGTCGATGTATAATGAGGTGGATGTATTGAGCGGGGTATTCCTCAACTACACAGTTTATGGTGACAGTTAAACAGGACATATGTAAGTAGAGTACGTGTGAGTGGTGGTACTTTTCTCATAATCTATGCAGTGCAGGGTCATGCAGATAGTGGGGATGTGGGTGGATGCAAACGGGGGGACGATGGGGGGGCGCGGAGGTCAAGCAAAAAGGAACAGTGTGTCGAAGGCGTGGAGAAATTAATCCTTCCCCCCCTCGTTTTCTGATAATGACTCGGAGGTAGCGTTTTCAGCATTGCGCTTCTCGTAGACCTTTTGGAAAAGACCCAGTGAAGCTTGTTAGGTCTCATTGATCTTCTCCCAGATCTCATCCGCCATAACCGAGGCATTGCCAACCTGGCCCTTGACCGCCAATTCGCGGAGTTCTCCCACGAGCTTAGTGACTTTCTCTTTCTCTGTGGCATGTAGCTGGTCTTTGAACTCGTTCATGGCTAAGCACGACAGTATGAACACTGTTTGACACTTGGGATAAGCGTGAACTGACCTTTCTCCGTATCAGAACAAACGAATTCACCTTATTTGCCTCATCGATGAGAGCACGACGGACCTTGTCAGATTCGGCATACCGCTCAGTATCTGATACCATGCACTCGATATCCTTGTCGCTAAGACCTGACGAGGACACGATAGTCAATAATTGATTGTTGTTAATAGCCTTGTCCTTGGCGAAGACAGTGACAAGAAAGCGGTTAGCACGTGCCAAATACGACCTGTCTTTCAACTTGAAACTAACCTTACCAAGGAGCTTGTTGTCCCGAATCAACTTATGTGCACCCTGGTAGATCTTAACCTCGATAGCAGTCCGACCGTCAGCCGTAGTTGAGAATGTCTGCGACTTCTTGGTAGGGATGGTGGTGTTGCGGTTGATGAGCTTCGTCGTGATACCACCAAGGGTCTCGATACCGAGGGCGAGTGGGGTAACGTCGAGGAGTAAGATGTTAGTGACGTTGCCGGCGAGAGTACCACCTTGAATGGATGCCCCAATAGTAACCGCCTCATCAGGGTTAACACCCTTGCTAGGCTCTCGACCGAAAATATTCTTTATGGTCTCGCCGACTTTCGACATACGAGTTATACCACCAACCAAGATGAATTAACTTCACTGGGTTTCATGCCAGCGCCATAAAATGCCCTCTTTCAGGGCTCGACAGTGCACTGGACGAGTTTGTCGACAAGGCTCTTGAAGTTGGCTCTGCTGAGTTTTGAGTTGATATGTTTGGGACCTGACGCGTCTGCAGTGATGAACGGCAAGTCAATCTCCGTCTGGGTCGACGACAAAAGTTCGATCTTGGCTTTCTCCGTAGCCTCACGGATTCGCTGGATGGCCATCCGATCTTGACTAAGGGTGATACCCGACTCCTTCTGGAAGTCCTTTAGGATACGGTCAACTAAAGTAATGTCGAAATCCTCTCCACTGAGGTGAGTGTCACCATTAGTTGACTTGACCTCGAAGACACCCTTCTGTGAGATATCCAAAGTACTACCACCAAGATCGTAGATGGTGATGACGGATGAATCTGCGCGGTCGAGGTCATGGGTGAGAGTGGGTTCATTGATAACATGGAGCACATCTCACCAGCATTCTTGGTAGCCTGCCGTTGTGTATCATTGAAGTACGCTGGCAAGTAAACCCTAGAGGAAGCTCGATGGTAGGATGGGGGATGCTGAGACCGCAGAGGCGAGTTTGAATGTCTTCTCCATAATTCACAGCACTGGAACGTGATGGCCATCATCGGTGAACTGAAAGCTCTGATTATTTTCCAAAGCAAGATGCGTTTGGATTGAAAAGTGTGAGAGCGCTAAGGACTCTACGACGAATTCTGCTTCACTCGGATGCGCAGGTGATTTCAAGGGATCAAAGAGGATTTCGTCGGGACCGAATTGATTGGAAGTGTTCAAGTTAGTATAATGTCCATACATCTCTCGTACAACAGGATAATATTATCGACATTATGACACTCCTAGGGGAGAGCAAAAGGCGAACTATTGGGCAGACACCTTAATCAAAGGGAAAGGATAAAAAAGCGAAGCGTGTCTGGCAAAGGAATCCCAAACGTAAGAAAGGGTGACCAGGTGGTTGGATAAAGTGTGATCAAGAGTGTGATCATCACCAGTATCGGAAGTATCATCACTGTTGGGCAGTTCAATGTCTTCATCATCACTGGTAAGCCACTTGTGTATGAATGTTCCTTCCACAGGAATCCTTGGATCCCAGAACGCCCACCTTCCACTCGGAAACACCGGATGTGCGCTGACAAATAACATCCAGAAAGCATCTCTCCCCCATGACCACTCTGGGAGGGAAGAATTGTCGATATTGTCGACAAGCCATTCTTCAATTTCCTTAGATAGCGTGGCCCATTGCTGAGTATCAGCGTGGTCAAATGACACCGGGAGTGGTAAGAATGGGATGGTAAGAACTTTGGGGCAAGTTTCCATTCCAATGTCGTCGCTACTGCTGAATTGGATGGTATTGGGACGCTATAACGCATCAGCTCATTGCTCAACAACTCTAGACAACCGTCACTCACCAGAGGCATATATTCAGAACGCTCGGATTGATATACACTCCATGTATTTGCACGTACGATCGGTGCCGTAAATTGATTATATTCCTCAGATAAAGAGACAGTAATTTTAATGGGTTCCTAAAATATGTAAGTAAGTGCAGAACAGTGGAAAAAGAGGACACACGGTGCGTCTGCGAATGAGATGTTAAGGCAGGGGGCCAGAGAAGCATATGGTAACAAGCAACGGCTGGAGGAATGCGTGGTCATTCCCAACGTATTCAACGTTGGGACAAACCAATGTTTGACTGGGGGACGAGGTCATTTTGCTTGAGACTGTGAACGGGCGTCGACGAATTGACACTCGTTAACTTCCACGTGACACATGGTGTGTTGCGGTCTGGAATCTGAAGTCCAAATTGGCTGCTGGTCAGTGATCATCGATCAGTCTGTATACACGTTCGTCACAACACACCATGAAAGCGTCTTTGGTGGGCCTCATTGATGGGAAAGGTATGTATATGTATTGCTGTCTGACAGGTGCTCACTTGGTACCAGTTTTTCAGTATGTGGGCAGCGAGTCTGCTCGGATAGTAAGCTGTTTGATCTGTCCAAAAGCACAAGGCCGATATCGTGAATTCAGTTTGAAGCACCTCAAAAGCCATCAAGCATCACTTAGCCATCAACGCCACTTCAAGGTCTATACAAGCGGTCGGACATCTTTATTGGGCTATCTCACAGAGAAGGAGCCTATGCTTCCTCTGCCTCCCGACCTCCCTGGCCCTTCGTATACCCTTGAGGATCCTGGATCAATGGACGTCGACGACCCTCAGTGGATCGGAGGCATCCCTGATGAGAGTGAACCAATGTCTGTCGTACAAGAAGCGGCCGTTGGGGTTCCTCCAGAAACGTATGATTCCGAGGATGACCAGCCGGTACTGCTGAGCGAACTTTGGCAGGCTATATTGACTAGTCGCCAACAAAGGGTTGATGGCACAAGAGATCTGTTTGGGGAGCTATGAGATGCTCTTGCCTCTGGTGACTTACTTTTCTCCACGCTGATGTCTCCGCCCTCTATGCCCCCGAATGATGACGATGCATGTGACGCAGAGTCTAATTTCGGCATTGAGCTTCCCAGTGAGTTTTTTTAGACCTGGAGTGGATATGTTCTAACGTTTATGTGGACCGAACTTGAATGTTTCAGATGATCAACCTGATGATACTTCGAAAGTGTCTCCCGATAGCCCAACATACCCTTGGCCAACGAGAGAGGTGGGTTGACCCCATTGTGTCCATATGAATACTGCTGAATGATTTTTCCCGTTTATAATAGCATTTTCTTACTTCGCTATTGTTCAGTTCTCCAAGATTACCATTCTCTCAACAGCAAAAGCAGGCTGTCCTCGATTGGGCCAGAGAACTCGGTGCACGCAATGTGCCATCCCTATATTCACTGCAGCGCTGCGACGAGGAGGTGAAGAAAATGGTTGGCGACCCAACAGACAAGGTCATCTCACCGCTCGGCAATATCTTTTATATAAATGACATTGCGAAGGCAATCGCAAAGGTGAGTTGTTCGGGATCATTCCATCCGAGCTTGGGGGCTAATGTTATATTTCACGTTTCAGGATTATGCAAGTCCTCTTACGCGACTTTCAATGCAAGACTTGCCAGAGGACGGCGGCAAAGGAATGTCACAAGTATTTAATGGGGAGAAAATGCTGCTCGAGTTGCCCTCTCCGCCTGCCGCTCGAGTTGACGGTAATGTATACTTTGTTGGCGAATTGTTACAAGAGTCTTCTGGAGGGTATTTCATACCTGAGCATTTTTTTCTTTCCAGCCCTCTCGACATTTCCACAGTTGTACCCGAGAGCTCCAGTGAACAGGCACCAACTGGCATGAAAGAGCTTTTCGCTCTTGGGCGGTCAGCTGTGCGCACCGACGTGAGTCACTTCACTTGAAATTATCTCCTGCCAAAGGCTGACTGTTGTCAGGCTGGGTTTATTATCAGTGACGAAAAGGAGATCATCCCGACTTCAATGTTCAAGAGGCCGTATGATGAGTTTCATCCGTCCGAACTTGCATGCGGCCTAACTGAGTCATCAAAGAAGTATGCCTCATTGGAACCCAACCCGTGGCGTAAAAAATCAGGCGGTTGTATGGTTTACACCGTGCTGCTGATTATCTTCATGGACGATGTCTCCGGAAACATCTCGAAACAGTGGAACAAGCATTTCGTAATTTACATGTCGAATGCCAATCTACCACGCGAGATGCTGCAACGCGAGTTCTTTGTGCAGTTTGTCGCATCATCGCCACATGCGTCCCCCATGGAGTTGATGTATGCTATGAAACAATTGATATCGTACGTCCGGTTTACTCAATACAAAGTCCCAACTCACTCCTCAAGCCAGGAAGGCAAGCACCTCAGGGATCGTCGCTTGGGACTGCCGACATCAGGAGGAAATAATGCTAGCTCCTTATGGACTCTTTCTCGCTGGTGATAATCCCATGCAGGCCGAGGAATGTAGTCAATCCGGTCTCGCCTCCAATCACTACTGTCGGACGTGCCTCATTGGGGGGACAAAAGAGCACAAGGGATCTGAAGTAGGTTATTACAGCTTATTCAAGGTTGGTTGATTGTCAGTTCTATTGTTTGTCGGAATCTAATCTATACCGGTAGCCAGGTACACCTCGCACTCCAGACGGAACTAGACAGGCTATCAAGAACTAGTTTGAGAAGGCATTATCGTTGGGAGCAGCGACAAAAATTCAAGCGTCAGTTTCGAGTACAGGTGTTCGTGATTCGCTCTCTCTGAAAATCCTGAATACGATTGTGGAGATGGGCAAGCGGCTCCGCAAACGAGGATCGGGTGGTCCAGTCATGCCAGAACATGAAGTCAAAGCTACGTTGGAGAAGGAACTCAATGAACTTCTTGACGGCCGTAATCTAGAGGATATGATGAACCCACTTCTGGACATGGATGGTATGTTTTCAAGACCGTCTGCCGTTATGCCTCATCAGTTTCTGCACTCAGGCATGAACATACATATGGATACTCCGACGGAAATTCTTCATACTATCCAGCTTGGGGTGGTTAAGTACTTCTGGGCGCAAACTATGCACCTTATCGAAAAGGCAAAGTTGATTGATCTTTTTCAGAGTCGTTTGGATTCAATTGAACATGATGCGCTCAATGCACCCAACCTAAGCGCAGACTATGTCTGCCGCTATAAAGGTGCATTGATCGGAAAGCACTTTAAAAGCCTTGCGCAAGTGATGCCATTTATTATACACGATATGGTACCCCAGACGGTTATAGATGGGTGGACAACAATCGGAGAGCTCGTCGTCCTCGTCTGGCATACCACGATTGAAGATCTCGAGGTTTATCTTGTGTGTTCATCTATAGAATGCCAGTCACCTGACATCCTGACTGAAATTCAACAGGCACAACTTTCTCGAACAATCGAAGACTTCCTTAACGTGACCGCCATTTGTGCCCCCAGCATTCTCATCACGAAGCCAAAATTTCATTTTCTTGTTCATCTTCCAGCTTATATCCGCCGATTTGGACCTGCGATCATTTTCTCCACAGAGCGATATGAGTCGTTCAACCATGTCTTTTGACTAACATGCATACACAGTAGTCATCAAGGACCAAGCCACGATACGTGTCGGACATTTGCATGGTTTGACATTCTCAAGCACATCGTCACTGGGGGCTTCTGGCACGAGAAGAGTTTATGGAAGTGGATCCACGCTGGTCCATTTGTATTGAATTTCCTTTCCGATCATCCAGTACAATCGCGCTTGCTTGGAATCAACTTTGATGAATTTAAGGACAGGCCTATAGATGTTGCAGGTGAAAGGTGTTGTTAATACCAGATGTATTATTAACACCCGACTTTAGGAACAGGTCGTATCATCCGGGTGGCTTCTGCTGCAAGGAATCAACATTCTCAGGCGAGCTCACAGCTTTCAGAAGCCATATTATGGGGGAACACGGAGTGTGCCAAGTTTGGTACCGTCCTGTCAATGCCAGTGCACCATTCGGATCGCAAATATTTTCGAGGCAACACGCTGATAGCGAAACACGGGGACAAAGTCAAACTCGTGGGCCATGTCATTTTCGCTCATGCGTCGTCGAACTCAAAATTCTCTGTTGGGCGTATACTTGAGATACTGATTTATGATACCCATCATTGTGTCGTCACACATGTCGCCATTCAACTATTCGAATTTGAGCCGACATTGCACCCCAGTCTCCACGTCCCGAGGCTATGCTTGACCGATCAAAAGGTTGTCGTACCTTGTTCGGTGAGCTTACCAACACCTCTCCCATCTGGTAAAACGTTCTTACTTGAAATGCAAGGATATTATATGTGCTGTTAATCTACAGCATAACTGTACAGACTCAAAGTGCATAGCACTTTTGTGTCGTACCATCCAGCAAGAAAGGTTCTCAACAACATGAACAAAAGCTGTAATCCGTCACGAGGACACCCTGTATTATTTTCTTAATACATTCTCCATTCACAACTACATGTTTATTCATGCCGCACTGCCCGCATCCTTACAAAAAACTCCTTTACGTGTTGCAGCTCAGGACATTGAGAAGGTTCGCAAGTTGGCAACCCAGCAGATCCGACAGAAAAAAGCCCAGCATGGATCCAGTCCAGCCCTTGCAAATATGGGTTTGAATGACGCTGCGTCAGCTCCTCCTGTATTTGATCAACCGTCAAAGCAAAAGCAAAGGCAGAAACAAACTAACACAACAGCCATAATGTGCCAGTCCAACTTACGGATGGTTTCTGTGCAGTCCGAGTCCTCTTCGACCCCCCTTCAAACCAACATGTCAAGCGGCCGGACCCCCTGCTTGATCACGTCTACGACATTATCTTCATCTATGGCTCACGCACCATCCATGTCTAGTGTTCAACTACCACAGCCCCATTCTGTCTTGGATACCCAACCCGTCTCAGTGCCATTTAGTGGCCCGATCCCTCTTTCAACCACGTCTACGACATCTTCATCTGTGGCTCGCACTCCATCCATGGTGCCTAGTGTTCGACTACCACAGCCTTCTATTCTGGACACGCAGCTCATGTCATCACCGTTTAGCGGCCCGACACCTCTTTCAACCATGCCCGTGACATCATCTTCAGCTCACACTCCATTCATGGTGGCTCACGTTCCAGTACCACACCCACGTGCTGCTCTGGCCACCCAATCTATCTTGTTGCCATTTAGTGGCTCAACCCCTCTTCCGATCACATTCACAACATCTTCGTCGGCTTGTGCTCCATCCACAGTGTCACGGCTGCATCCTGCACTGGCTGCCCAATCTATCACGTCGTCATCGTCTGGCGGCCCAATCCCTCTTCCGATTGTATCCACGACATCGTATTTGGCTCGCACTCCGTCTAGCGTCCCACTACCACATCTGCATCCCACACCAGCCACCCAACTGCGCCCAGTGCACTACGTAAGTTCCCATGTGATCAATATGTTCCATGTTCACATCTCTTGTAGTACCCTTACCAAATGATGGTGCCATCTTCCGAGCCCCCTACTCCAACACCCGTGATAGCCACGACACGCCAGTTCAACTCGGCAGTTTCTGCACAGCCCCAAACAGCTCCGCTCACACCATACGGCGCCCCAGCAACCCATTATCATCCTGGACCTGCTCAAGGGCATTTCAGTTATCATGTGCGGTCTTATACCACAGGGCAACAACATGCCAGTGGTGCTCATTTCACTGCCTCTGGCGGGCAACAATTTTATTATAATGCACCGCACAGTAACACTACTCTGTATTACCCTCCCTTGTGAATGCTCCAAGATGATACACCGTTGAACACGGCGGATTGCAGGGGGACGAATAACATGAGCTACAATAGGTTGCATTTGGGTCAGGAGATTTCCATAGTATGGTAAACCGAGCTACGAATTCTAATAACCACACATGGCGGGCGAAGCGAACACGAACATCGTGCATTTCGAGTGAACGAGCACAGTTCAATTGGTAGATGTTGCGCCGCAGGACAGGAGGGGGGGCACGGCAGGCGAAGCGAACACGAACAGCCCTGATTTTGAGTGAACGGACAACATTCGCTTCGTAGGGACAGAAAGCGAGCACGACAGGCCAAGCGAACACGAACATCTTTGATTTCGAGTGAATGTGCACAGTTTGCTTGGTACTAGTAGGCGTCGCGCCTGTCCTGTAATCACAGTGTAACCCCTTGAGATGCCTATCTCGTCCATCTATCCATGAAAACCAGTTGATCACATCTATTGAATGGATGGGGTGAGATAAAGTCGCACACAGAGAGTGGACGACATACAGTTGCTCGCAGCGTCTTCTTGACCCTCGACCAGAGTCTCGGAATGGAAGGGACTCCATAGATGCCAGTCTGGGCCACGTCAATTACATTTGGCTCCAGGTCGATGTAACGCGAACGAGGAAGGTGTCCTTCTGGCAAAGAGGCCTCGGAGAAGACGTACTGAAGCCATCATCACAAGTAGATGGGGAGCCTTCAACGAGGCGGTCATCAGGATAGATTTTCGGATAAGCGGGAACGAGAGAATTGTATGTGATAGAGCGAATGATGTTCCAAAACACATTCCGATCTGGTCATGATCGGGGAGTGTGGATAGTCTTATCACACACACACACCCCACTGTATTTCCCGGGAGGCTCGATCTTGTCCCATGTCTATGAATCACTCCTGAGCGCTCATTCAAGTCAAATGATATAAAACTTACTGGCGCAAGAGATCCCGAAGCCCCCGAAATTCCGAAAAAGTGGAACCTCGAATTTTGCAACTGGTAAACCGAGAATGGGTTGCTGGGTCTGTACAAGTCAACTGGTACTTGTAGTTCTTGTCAAATTCCAAGGGCATATCAGGTGCTGCCGGGACGACCGGAGGTGAGGGAATATTTTCCCACATGATGAGCTTACCAAAAATAGACAATGAACCATTCGCTCCTCAGAACCTCCAGTCAGCATGTTCCGACAATATCAGTTACGGGCAACGTCTGGCTCTTCTGGTCGTTCTCGCCCTGCTTCATCTGGCACAAGCTCAAGAGTTTCAGCACCTGTCTCTAGGCATATGTCAGGTGCCGGAGCGCACGGTTCTACAAGCACTTCGGTGTTTGCTGGCTTCGGCTCTGAACTGCCTCCTAGTTCTCAACCTCGTCGACGTCCCGGTTCAGAAACGTTCTCAGAAGTTGAAGACTCCATAACTGCAGGTGTTCGCCGCCGAAGGAACTTCGAGGATCGTGGCAACTCGCATTCTGACCAACTCAGCCCTCGGCGCACAAAACGGCTCAAGACGTATGCTAAGGACTTATGCAATGAGCTCGAGATCCCTGAGAAGCAACTTTTTGACTTCATCGAGGCAGGTCGCATTTTGTTGTAAACATGTCAATTTTCATCTCGCCAACGCCAACAGTCTGGTGACCTGTACTTTATGCTCGTCAATATGAAAGCTTCGCTCCTCAAGTACGAAAGCAGCAATCAAGCTAATGAATCTAAATTACTTCTTGAGACGTTAACCTCGAAGGACTTCGAAGTATTTGTACCCGCAGTATAGGTCGACCCCAACTGACTAATTTTTTTGACAGATTGCCCTTCATAATCGCCTCTTGGCTTGTTTACTTTCCCCAAACATTACTGCGTATGTGACAGACACACAGCGCCATATCATGGTATGGTTTTTCTCTAACTCAAGCCTGATCACTAACCTGCTTGTCCACTACGTGCTGTGTAGGATTTCATCTTCGAGCACCAAGACATATTCAAGATTCCGGCTGGTGTTTTTGATGACGCCGAGCTCAAGGCCACCCTCCGTGTGACAGTGTCGAGGTTACTCGCAACCATTCGTTCTCATTTGAAGACGCAGGTATGCATGAACAAGTGACCTTTTGACCCATTATCAGGTTATCTAACGATGTCGCGCAACTAGTTGACGTTGTCTATTTCCAAGAAGACGTCAATTGTTGATGTTACAAAGTCATTGGCACGGCTCAGTTCTGGAATGGAAGTGGATGCCGCACACTGGAATCGACTTGCTTTTCTTGTAAGTGGATTCGCACACAACTCGACAGAGTACTAACACATCTGTATATATTTCAGCGCCGCTGCCTCCGTATCTTCCTCATCGGTACCAGCGATCTCAAAAGTATCCCCCTTCAGGTTTGCTTCACATCCAGCATCGTCCCTATGCTTAAGGTCAACATGAAGAAGAAACTGGAAAAGCTTGGCATTGACATCGAGGTTCTAACGGAGGAACCCCTTCATACCAGCGGTGCCTCAGTGGTTGTTGAGAGAGACTCTGAGTCAACCCAGAATGACGCAGCGGCTGGCACGTCTAGCTTTAATGATACAGACAGTTTTCTGGGCCTCACCTATGGGCCGACGGGCATCGGGGCGAACAATATTGATGATATGGATGCTGATGGCATTCCCGATGTCGACAACCCCGAGCAGCAGATCGATGAACTCAGCGAGAACGACTCTGGATTTGGGCTCGACGGCAATGCTGTGATCTTCACCAGCAGCAAGTTTTGGAACTATGTCGACTACATACTCGACATCTTGCGCGAAACTGCTCGCCAGGGAACCAGTGCGAAGGAGGAATTCGAGAAGGAAGTTACTGGGTAGGTTAAGCACTCAAATGACCGCTGTCGGTTGACAAGCTGACATGATTCGCAGTATTATGAGTCAGATCTTCCAAGCTGATCTCGTGGAGTGCCCTGGCCGTAAGAGAGCAACAAGGCTGTCGGCTGTGAACCCTCCGTGGCAGAATACCATCGAGCATGGTTTGATGTGGTAGATTTACTCGTTTTCACACTGCTGTCTCTATTAGTGTGTTATTGCATCTGTTCAATACAGTCACCCGTGATTTTACCCTGTTATCTGGCACGGACGCGGACAGGAGCGCGTGATCATACAACCAATTGTCCGAAAGCATATGCTTCCAGAATTATGTGACGCATATTGGTTGAATTGTGCGGTGTATGACTGCAAAAGTATCCAACTCCTGGGGTACAGAAGATGTATCCTGTATATATGACCAAAATATAGGCTGACATGTTGAACTGTGCATGCATTGTACAATCCTGTTAATTGTTCGCTGGCATTGGGCCGTGGATATCCAACGTATATGGTGGCTATATATGCATTGTACATCCTGACATCAACCATTCATCAAGATTGGTCAGAGGATAGCCAACCTATATCCGGGTTACAATATAAAAGCACGATTTATCTCGAGTGTCACGTCGAGATTTGGCACAGATGACACACCCATGAGTGTCGGCATAGTGTCACAATATTCAGATAGTGTGTGCAATACGTTCTAACCCAGGCTCCTTCCCACCACTGCTGGAGTGTTCGAGGCGACATACTAGGGTAGCGGTAGTGGGATTCTCCGAGTGGCTGTGAACAAATTGAAACCCAGAACAACCTTAATCCTCGAACACTCCAGCAGCGGCTGGAAGATAACATTGGTAAACATCGTCAGCCACACCGGTCCGAGCTCGGTCCATGCAGCGGTCTTTGAAATATATCAAATAAACCGTATGTATTATTTGAGATAGTAGATCTCGTAAGTCGTACTACTTATGTTGGCGCGGTTATTATAGCCGCGACACGTCCGAGTCGTAAACATGTCCATGTCTCCACCATTATCTGAAGACTTGAGTCCAAGTCTTCCTGTTATTCGCGAGAGAGCCAAAGATGTCTTCAAGAAAACTCCATGTCTATGGCAGCTGAAAATAGCCGAGGCCTTTCTGAGGCAAGACCGAGACATCGTCTGTATTGCAGGCACGGGCATGGGGAAGACTCTATCATTCTGGTTACCATTGCTGCTTTGTCCAGCGGGTATCCAAATTGTCATTATTCCACTCAATCAACTTGGCCAACAGAATGTCGAGTCCCTTCAAAAGGCTGGCATTCAAAGCATTGCAATTAATGCTGATACGGCTACTAGAGAGAATTTTCAAGTAGGTCTCCTTTCGACGGATGTGATGACGGTCCACTTACTTCCATTGTTTATTGAGGCAATTGAAAATCTGGAGTACCGTGCAATCATTGTTAGCCCAGAACAATTAATGAAGCCCGGAGGGGGGTTTGAGAAGTTACTTCAGACACCCGACTTTGTCTCTCATATTGTTGGCTTCGTATTCGATGAAGCACACTGTATCACGTCCTGGGGAGAATTCCGCCCGGAATACCGGGAGTTACACCGCTTGCACTATATCCTAGCGCACCGTGTACCGTACATGATCACATCAGCAACCCTCACACTGGAGACTCTCACCGAAATCAAGAAAGGACTTCACGTACGATCAAGCAATCTTGTGACCATCTGCACCTCAACAGACCGCCCAAATATACACCTATGCGTCAGAAAGATCAACTATACACTCTTGACTTACACCGATCTTGGATTCCTCATCTCAGAGGATTGGAAAGAAGGAAATCCGGTCCCTCCAAAATTCCTAATTTTCTTCGACGACATTCAGGATTCTATTAACGCCACGAATTTCCTGCGGAATCGCTTACCTCCACACCTACGAGACAAGATCAAATGGTTTAATTCGGATATGACAACAGAATTCAAGGAAACCGAGGTCAAAGCGTTGACGGCTGGAGATACGTGGGGCTTGTGTACCACGGAATCTTTTGGAATGGTAAGTTATTGGAGGAAGGAAGTACCACCCTCGACTTACTATGACATCAGGGAATGGATATACCAGATATTCGCCTTGTCATCCAATGGCGCGCATCGTGTTCATTGTCAACGATTTGGCAACGTTGGGGTCGTGCTGTGAGAAATCGTGACTTGCAGGGGACGGTGATCTTGTTTGCAGAGAAGGAATACTTTGATGACGTGCGTGAAATAAAGCGTCAGCGTCAAGAAACACGGAAACAGAAGGCAAAGTTACCACCCACGAACCAAACCCATACCACAAAGCACTGCTTATGTGAAAGTGACAGCGGCTCGGCAATACCTTATGGCGCTGTGGCCGGAGGATCCCAAGTGGAGGATACAGGCAGCGGAGATGAGGAGGGGTGTGGAGAGGTTGACAGTATCACTCCGACCGGCACGCCGTGTGAGAAAGAGCTGCGAGAGATGATGCGACCAAAGCAAGAGGGGAAAGGATTGAGGGCTAGACGAGGACGTCAAGACCTTGATCCAGCTATGGACTGTTTAATCAATGCGCATCTTCGTCCTGGGTTTTTGTGCCGCCGTAGGGTTTTCAACCTCCATTTTGATAACGCAGCAAGTGCGTTGTTCGAATTACATACAACTACAGCTGACAAGCTCCCACAGGTACTGACCGTGGGTGTGACCCGTCAAACAAAGAGTGTCAGCGTTGCGCTCCCACCTCCCCATCACTCTGCTGCGACATACATCATCCAGACGCTTCCACCTTCATCCGGGTCACCTCCGTACCATCTTTCAAAGCCCCAGCACGTTCTTGACTTACAAAGTTTGCTATGGGTTCCAAAGAACTCGAGCTGTCGGAGGCACTAGAGGATTGGCGAGAGGGTAAGATGGAACAAGTCCATGGCAAAGCGCACCTAATCAACATTGGACCATCGATCATCATGCCTGACGGTGTGCTTGACCGGATCGTGGACTGCGCACATTTCTTCAAGATCAAAACAGTCGATGACCTTTCCCGCGAAACACATTGGAGCAAGGCTTGTCAGTACGGTGCGGATATCATCGCCATTGTCCATAGCACCATCCCTCTTCCTATCTCGTCTTCCATTTTTGCAATGACACCTTTTCAGCCCCGCCAAGCTTTGCAACCGGTGTTACCACCCGGGCCTGATGCCATGCCAACCGTCCCACTGTCAGATGATGTGGCGGTCACTTCAACGAGCTCGACGACTGTCAGTAAGAAGAATAAGTGTAGTGCCTGTGGCGTCGAGGGACACAATAGTATGGTTTGTTCAATCCAATCCAATCTCTGGTTAATGTATTTCTAGGACGTAATCGTGTCTGTACGAAACATCCTCTCCACAATGCGAACCTGTCGAGTGCGAAGGAAAATTGGAGCGTAAGTACTCCACGCGTTATAGCAGACCATACCCATACTGAGGTGAAAATCATAGGCCATGGAATAGGTATCACGGTATCAGATATCAAGCTCGACCGCAATGTCCTCGAGTGTCATCCCTTCGCTCAGTGTTTCCCCGCTAGTATCCTCAGTCACATCCCATTCCCCTTTATCGAGTAGACCTGTACCTTTACTAATCAGATCCGGAATTGTGCATTTGCTTTTCCTGCCCATCTGTACGAGGTGCGGCGAGTGCTTCGCCATGCTTTGATGTACTTCCTCGAACGTCTTCGTCATATCAACCTCCGCATGGCGAGTGGACAGATGGCTATGTAAGAAGTTTCGCGCGATTGTAGTATGCAGATTTCTGTACACTTGCACAAGTGGGGATTCAAGGATGATACGATCAATGGTACGGTTTGATCCCTTTCCTCCATTGATGACCTATCGCTGATCAGCTTACATAACATAGCATCGCAGTTATGATACCTTCGTAAATAGATTGTTCAGTTCAATGCACCAGTCGACGCCGCAAAACTTGCCACTCTGTCCAGTCGGATTGATCAGAATATGGTAACGTACTGCTCGACTTTCAACCAATATCAACCTCAAAGCCTTTGCAAGAATGACGAGATGAACTGACTGACCGTAAGCCTTCAGGGAAATTGAAATGGACATCGCACAAGAACTCCGTCATCTGTGAGGCATACTTGTGTTTGCCAACTCCCTTGAAGATGAGGATCCAAATGATGGTACATGCTTCGACTCGACCAATGTTGCTGTGGTTCATTGCATATGAAAGCTCGTCATATAGCAACATGTATTTGTTTAGGAGTAGCGAATTTTTGTATTGTTCGTCTCGGTGTGATGACTCACGTTTCCGCATGCGGCGTATTTGATGGTTGGCCACATATGTCCGGGCCATTTTGTTTGCAACCTCTTGGAGATCTTCAAACGAAGGCTCGGAAGCTGCAAATGACTCCAGAGTATCGTGGCATGGATTCCGACTTCTTGCCTCAACACGCCAACAATCTAGACAGCGGCAAATCCCATCGTATGTGATCAACTGATGCATCCTCCGAAACCCAGGTTTGGATCCATAGATCCCCGTCTCACGTGGCCGTAAGATCCCTACATCGTGCATGAGACTAGTCTCATCTTCTCGTGCCGCAGATGGCTGAAGAAAGATTCGCCAAAGTGCATCTGCACATGCCATCTTCAAGTGGAAGAGTCCGGGAATGAAGATAACGGACTGCATGCGATTCCATGGGGAGATTTCAATCGAGTGACGCTGCAAAGCTGCTCGAAGCCGTTCACCTGTTCCTAGGTCTCCGTGGAAGAGTACAACGTACTCCGAGATGTCTGGCATTTCAGATTCGTCACTTTTCTCAGGATTCTCAATCCCCCCCTGCCGTAGCAACTCATCAACGGAGGCCATATTCCCTGTGACCATTGAGTTGGCAAGATCCATAGCCCGTGCAGCCAAGACTGGCATCTTGACAACCGGTATTGCCTCGATTGCCTCAGGCTCACGGAGACGGCCCTCAAATTGTGAGAAGTATGGAGGGCCGAAGTGGATGAGATCTGATAGGAATTTCCAAGCATTGAAGCGGTCTCTTCGGTTGAGTCCCGCTTCATTGAGCTTGTCAGATTCACGGTGTAGTGAGAGGAGATCCTCCCAGTTCTTTGGCGCTGTTCTACAAGTAGAAATCATGTGTGAGTTGAACGGAGATGACTCCCAGAGTTTCTTAGAGCAGCGCAAGTCCTCCCGCGTGACACCGTGCATAAGTGGAAATACGAGGCCAGAGGTAAGGTGTTTAAGACTTTCATTTGATTTCTCCACTGTATGATTCGTTGACTTTAGGTCCACGTCAAAATTGTCATATGCATATGACGCCAAGAGTGTACGGCCCAATGCTTTAATTGCCTGAAGGGACTCGGTCGACAACGACCGAATGGCAGCATGGATGGCATCAATAGAGACAGAGATCCCCATCCGTGCAAGGGTCTCAATGACCTTTTGTGGTGCGTGTGCCGACTGAAGAAAGATTCCAATGAGACTTTGTAGGCTGTTTGATTTTCTGTTTGTGCTATGCATGAAGATGCTCATTACAACAATTTTCTTCTGTATCACTAGTCGTTATCGTGTGCCAATCAACACGATCATGAAACCAACAGACCAGCGATATCAGTGCTTTCCTCAGCACCGCCCATCGTTCGGCCCTTTGCTCCACTGTCTTTGTTCCTCGTGGACCAATGACAAGTCCATCAAGATCGGTTTCGCCCAATTCTCGCCAATAAGCATCTTCGTCATCCTTGTCGCCACCTTCCACCATTATCTGATCGCCATCAAGGTGGTTGTGCACATTTCGTGCATCCAGTAACGTCCCGAGAAGTTTCCAAAGGTTCGGGGCATGACATTCCATTCCTCGTCCCATTTCTTCAACGGAAAACTCTTCAAGTTGACCAAGAGACGTGCGCGATGCATTAAAGTGTGAGCTAGTGTCTTCTGATGCTTCACAGATCTCTCGCGCATAAACTGCCATAGAGATGTTGCATTCTGCCCACAGATCTGATGGGCTCGAGCCACCATCGCCAAGAAGATGGTTAAGTTCCTCACGGAATTTGCTCCCGCACGACCGTAGGTGAAGGACAAGGTAATGCTGTTTGTATTGATCAAAGGAGAGGATAGAAGAAATAAAGTCCGGAACCGAGAGTCTTGCATGCTCAAGTGCCTCGAGGACCTTGTCTATGCCGTCCAGTGATGGATCCATGGTTATTGATAGAGGATGGGATTGCTACAACTGATAATCTACGACGCGCGTCGCGGCTATAATAACCGCGCCAACATAAGTAGTATGACTTATGAGATCTACTATCTCAAATAATACATACGGTTTATTTGATATATTTCAAAGACCGCTGCATGGACCGAGCTCGGACCGGTGTGGCTGACGATGTTTACCAATGTTATCTTCCAGCCGCTGCTGGAGTGTTCGAGGATTAAGGTTGTTCTGGGTTTCAATTTGTTCACAGCCACTCGG
>JBBPRV010000551.1:0-18193 GCA_038093235.1 Boletus harrisonii
ATGTTGGGCGTGTCCATCGCGATGTTCGTCGGCGCCTCGTCACGAGCGGCATCGCGGGTAAGCACGACTCGACCTACCCGCAGGCTGAATTTCGGTACGCGAGGTGGGAGGGTAAACATGAACGATGGGTATCGGATCGGCGTGTCGATCTCAGGTGGCGGGATGCCCGTCGAGTCGGTCGACTGCGCCATGGCAAATGGGAACGAGGCACGACGGTGATCACCTGTCAGATCGTCGTTAGCTCATACCGACCCAGTAAAAATGTCGAAGAAAAGCACGTCTGAAGTCAGTTCAGCGTGCTTAAACTGACTGGACGAAATGGTCAGGGGAAACTGGTCGTTTTATGGCTAGCCCACGAAGTCCGCGCCGATCTAGAGGCTTGAAATGCAGCGAGGGTGTTTCAACTCCGCGAGCGTCTCCGTGGTCTACTCCGTTCGTTCATATCAACACATGTATTGCCAACACAACCCAAACTATTGCGTGCAAAACCTCACCCATTGTCCCATGGGTACAACTCCAATACTTTATATACGTTAAAGAATAGCAGCAAACTGCACAGCAGACTAACATCATGAAGAAAATTCGTGAAAGGGGCCAAACAACGGGATGTAAGAACTGAGGGTGAAGCTGGAGCGAGAATATGAATCATGCTACGCTATACGTTAATCGATGCTTATGCCATGCCATGTCGTGCGAATGCATCTCTACTGGTATAAGATGTGAAGAAATTGAATGTATGGCCACTAAAGCGCTAAGTGCAATGGAGGACTGTCAGAGGTGAGCTTGGCATGGATAAACAACAACCGAAGATCCATACCTTGAAGTGAAAAGGGATCTACCAGTGAATCCGGGGGGCAATAGAAATAAATACGTGCCAAGACGAACGCAAACGAAACGGTGAAACCAAAAGAGAATGTTAGTTGAAAGGATTGTAGGGAGCCGGGAAGGGAGGAAAGCGGGCTGGGGGGCATCAGTGGCGAGGTCCAAGCAAACAAAGCTGAGGTTGCCAGCTGCCCCTCGACACGTGGTGCAGCGCAACGAGACAGATCTGGTTGAGCTGTATGCCGTTTGGTCCGACATTCCACTCCGCATGAGATGGGTCGTACGGCTTGTCGCGGTATTTCTAGTGAGAGTATGTCAGCATCGTACACTTACTGAAGCCAATTGTGACTAACCTCGAACAGACCCTGAATGGCTGTTGCAACCGCCTCTGCAACTTTCACACGTGTGATAGGTGCGCGCGATTTTGTCCAGTCCAAGGCAGCAATCGTCTTGGACCAAAGATTGTACCCAGGCCACTAGAACGGTTCAACGCTTAGCCACAAATAAAATCATTGATCAAATCTGACAAGCTCACCTGAATACGCAGAGTAAACGTCTTCTTCCCCTCTTGACTGAAAGCCTGCGTGCGATCCCGAATACGAGCAAAACCGTCCGTTTTATTCAGTATATCAACGATCGGTATCCCAATCTGATCCGGGCTCTCCAAATCGAAGGTGATAGAAGAATGCTGGTCAGGTGCACTATATGGTGAGATGGTGCTGGTTATATATCGTTCTTGAGGAATCAAAGGGCCCCGCCCATACACATCTCGATTACTGCGGCTATGCCTGGGAGAATGCGACAACGTGGAACGCACACCCGATGCTCCGTCGTGGCGGGGCACCACTCTCCGTGCTGTCTGCTTCTGTGTCAGCTGTACTGTGGCACATGAATTGGTATACAGGACTAACAGTGTGCTCGTCAGCGGCGGTCAGTGGCAGTAGTCGCTTTTTCTCGGGTGAATTCGGCCTTGGGCGGCTGGGGCCAGGGACAGAAGTCTGATTGGAGGGGAAATTCGCCACAGGAAACGGGTGGCTGTGCAGTGCAGTACCCGTATTGGTCCTTGCCGTGTTAACCCCATCCTGCGTCAAGCTATCAGGGGTGGGACGTGCACTTCTGGTGTCGGTCCGGTGCACAGGTCCACCATGGTTCGGCGAGAGGAGCTGTGTTGATGACGAGCCCGGATAGGTATGTGCAACGAGGTCTTGAGATCTTTGAGAGTTGTAGATGTCCTGTGCAGGATACTGGTGTGCATCGTGCACAAGAGGTTGCGTATGGTAGTGAACTGGGTCGTGAGGAGTGTAATCAGGCTGATGTTGCGAATGACCGTGATCAAATTCAGGGTAAGGATAGAATGGCAAGTTGGCGAAAGGATGATAAGGAATGTCGTCCTGAATATTCAGGGGAATCATCAAGGCGGGTAGGTCCAAAGGCAAGAGTGACTCCACATTAGTGTATGTGGCGTGCGTGGCGTCGGTCCCAACACCAGGGTCTTGTAATGAGGTGCTTGGTAGAGGGTAGCTGGGACCAGAGTAATTGGAGTAACTCATATCCTGCAGGTCGGAGAGGGGGGGATGTTGAATTGCAGGGTTGTCAAAGTTCTGGCATGAACACACCTCCGCCTCGTGAACCTCTAATAAATTTGCGACCGGGTCCGAAGATTGATGAGGTTGAGAGTAATCATTGTGATTGTCGTTTGTGGCGGTTGGTGACCAGGATTCTCCAGAGGGCTGAGGCTGTTGTGCGACAGGGGATTCTGAACCACTCTCATAATAATTAGGACTCGGGCTGGAATAATAATACGAGCTAGACAAGGAAATCAATGTCTTGCTACCCAATGCACAAGGAGCACTTACTCTTGATGGGAGGACATGGTGAATGGTGGTACTTGACAAGAGAGAGCATGCGGCAGCAGACACTCCGAGGGCTTTAAATAATCGGGCCGCCCGAAGGACGCTTTGGCCAATGAGGGGAAATGATGGAATGCGTAGATCGAAAGTTGACCAATTTAGTATGATAGGCTTTCCAGTGTATCACGTCAACGGGGTCGACATGACTTGACGCGGAGTCTCATTTGTTGGAGCGGCACACTGGTGCGGGGAATTCGATGGCGCAGGGGCTGGTAGAGACTGCGCAACGGGGCTGTGGTTCTCCACCGCCGACGGGGGATCGGTGCCCGAACACGGTACCGATACGGTGGCTTGCTCGCTGAGGCATTGAACGAAGCCCTTGACCTTGCAGTGGGGCGGGGGAGGCGCAGAATGCCGTCCGGTGGCCCAAGCATCTACACCGCTTTAGCGGCACAGCAATCAAGGGGGACGGGCGCTAACGGGCAGGGAATGTGTCGTCATGTCCGAAAGGCCCCCACGGCATAGCCCTCGTAGGGTGTGCATGCTTGCACCCCACAAGATGAAGTATAGTGAGCAAGGTTGGTGTGGAATGCACAAGAAACGAGCGGAAGGGGTTGCATTTGATCAGGTGCTGTAGAGAGACAAGACATACCATTTCCAGACAACGTCTATTTTAGTGCTGACATTGGCCGACTGCCAAATCACGTTCGAATTTGTTCATATGGTCACGTAGGCTCGGCACGAGAGACAAAGCGCTGCTGTACCCAACCACGTCCGTAAAACGATGCGGTCCGAGGAAGACAGCAACAGGTGCGCAGTAGTATGCACCACTGCAACAATACGTCTGAATTCTGGATGTCGTTATCTGCAAGATGTCATGAGTTTAGTACTTTGGCGTTATATATATATATAAACAGCAAGTTTTGTTTCACTGTCATGACTCGGTGAGAGGAGGACGACCGAATCACTGCAATGGTTGATCAAGTGGCGTTGAAGTTGCGAGTGACCATCACCAGACGATCGTTCGTGGGAATTGCGTATGTAAGATAATTCTGAATCCGTCCCGCGAACAGGGGCCAGGCTGCAGTACCGTACTAGTACTCCTTTGGAACGGCCATCAACATGAAAAAAAAAACAAAAGAAAAAGACAAGGCACGACGGATCCGTCTCTTACAGCAGTGGTATGTACGTTTTTTCTCTTGAACCCGGCCTGGCCATTGTGGGGCTCCCCATTCCCATCAATACAATGCCCTCGGCCCGTTCTCATGATGAGTCCACTCCTGACCCAGGTCCCGGCTCAGGGTTCAAAGCAGCACTCGAGCACCGAGACCCAGGTATGGTCTCTCGCGGACCCTTGGTGTCCGGACCTTTGCACCACATTACATATAACTGCCGACTCCCCAACCGCCCGCCATGCCGCCACTCCCCGAACGCGCCTCAAATTGCTTTAGGTTCGACTGCGGATTTTCTAGAGTCTACAGCAAGCACCGTCGGGCTCCCGCCGTTGGGCCGAGGTCGCTATCTATGATTCAATTGCCGTAGCCCCAAGTTTAGGTAAATTATCTCGTTTCTCCGGTCAATCGGAATAGAGACCTACTTCGGGACACCCATATCCGTTCAACGGTGAATGCCGACCCCGAATTGAATGTATCGTCGATCCCTTGATGGATGCACTGTACCTACTTGCCTACACCTTTGTTCTGTCTTCCTGTCAGCGAGATCACCGGTTACGGCAGAGGGCAACCTAGGAGGCCGCCACTCAGGGCTGTGAGCCGTGCCACTGGCAAGCTGCCCTCGCTTCCATGCGCCACTTGACATCTTGTCTACAATACATTGGGATAATCACATGGGACGATCACCCTGGTAAATACGGGAAATTAGGTGTAATGTCTAAGCCACTACAGCGGCATCGAGCCTCTATATTATTATACTTGAGTTCGACATCATAAATATGGAGAAATGGGGTTATACCTTCCCTGACATATAATATGCACATGTCGTTCGACGACTCTACATCCAAGTCCCGCCTGGACCACCTTCCTACTTGAACTTGAGGTTCCTCAGTTTTGGGATGATGTCAGCCATAGGTTTCTCATGCCACCCACCGCCTTCGTAGCACTGGATCCTAACCACTGACATGACACCTGGTGACAGAGGCCTTCCCCGGATGACAGGAGCTTCTTCGTCCTCTGGTCCTTCGATATGAGCCAAGTGAGCGGGCTGCGATTTCCTGAACGATCGAACACGGTTGAGACGGGTAGGAACTTGCAAGCTACCACCCTTTGAGCTGTCCTCGGCGCGTTTCTTTCCGGTAAACCATTCAAGCGGTTTCGGTCTGTTGCCTGACACAGCTTTGGACGGTCCAGCCCAATCGGTTGGGGGCTTCCAATTACCACTGGATGGTATGAAGGCGATATCCGAGTCATCGGATCCTTGCGAGGCATTGGTTGTCCGAGTGCTCGTCCGCGTCAACGTATGTTGAACGTCGGCAACGGACTGGTTGCTGTCCTCGCATGATACTACGAGAGTCGGCACGTCTAAACTCCATCGCGGCGAACGAGGTGTCGAATGTGACCCTGACGATTGTCCAGAAGACCCGCAGTCTGAAGTAGACGGTCGGCTGGGAATCATTGTATCTGGGGGGGATGCATCGCTCTCGGAACGATTTCGTGCATGTTTGATGAGTTTCAGTGGCGGAGGAGGTTTGGCGCGGGGAAGAAATGAGTCGGCGTTGGTCCAGATTGTTTCGGGCCCTGTATAATTTCTCATTCTTTTACTAGACCCCACAGACACCTTCTCCTCCCTCCTACAGCTCGCCTCGTCGCTTTTTTCAGCCAGGTGTTCGTCTTTGGAACTTGATTTCGACATTTGGCTTGGGAGAGATTGGAGTATTTCGATAGTACCTGCCGCAAGGGTTTGGGTACGGGTATGGTAGCTTGATGAAACGGCTTCTCCGAGATAGTAGAGTGTATTGGTTGGGCGGGGGTGATGGGGATGTCTTATGGCGTCAACTCTATGACGGGCGGCGGCAACTGCACAAGTTACGGGACAGTGAGCGACCGCCTTGTGTAGGCGGCATACGCGCTTTTCTCACCTGGAAATGGCTCTTTCTCTGGTTCCACAAATACGTCGTTGGACGACAGGGGAGAATCTTGAATCAATGCACGTAGTCGGAGTAGCTTTTGCATGGCTATGATGGTCATGTTATATCCTCCTGCGATGGCAGAATGAGACGGGTGACGGGAAGGCACGAAATAAACACGGACAGACAGCCCAGAGCTGCGCGCCCGGCTACGTCACTTGTACTAGTAGATGGCGGTGTGTTACGCAACACGGACGATTGAAGTTCCAGCCTGGCACTTTGAAACCGACCGTCCAACGTCGCTCAATTGTGCTCGTACAACCAACCAGTGCCGTATGGCGAACGTTCAAGTTGGCAACGCCCGTTTTCCATGAGAACACGGCCAGAGAGCGGGGGTAAACTCGCCACCGTCCCTACGAGGCACATGATTGCGAGATTTCGGAAGTACGGAGCGGCGGAGGTGTCCAAGTGTCCAATCGGACGCTGTCCCGAGAGATATCTAAATAGCAAGCGAAGGATCGACACGACCTGACGCCACGCTCACCTGGTTACGGTTGAAACAACTGTTTCACGGTCGCGGACCCGGTGTCGTCTGAACCATTGAAGCAAGACGCCGTTCGATCAATAATGTTGAGAGCTACCCTGAGCTGCCGCCGTGCTTGCTCGCGGCATTGACACGTGTCGTGTTTTAGTCCTTTTTTGATAGACTCATGCATTCATGTGCCCAGCTGATGCCGTGCCGCAGTGGCCCAACGGGGGGTTTTTTTTTCATTGATATCTCATCGGGGCGCGTCCCTATTACTGATCAGTGATGCGACTATAATAGTACACTCTCAATGCGTCATCGTACGAGTACAATTAACCCCTATCCCTGAATCGTCGGAACTTTAGTTGACGAGAGGGGGAACGAAAGGACATCCTGTACATTCAATTGGCTTCAACTCTTACAGGAATGACCACCTCGTGGCCATTCCAAGTACATTCAATGGCGGGCGACGGCGACGGTCTTGGTACCAGAGCTTTGAGGAACGGCAATACGCTCGGATTCGGTTGTGTCGTTGTGTTTCACGCTAACCGAGGTGGCGGGACACAGTCGAGTGGATTATATTTGGATCCCCCTGAGTGCACAGAAACGCCAGTCTGGTGATGTGACCGACTCGGAGAAACCCCCACGCTTGATAATTGCGTGGGACAAGGCACGGCCCAAGCAACCAGATAGTGTCGATACTTTAACGAATCGTTCATTAGTAGGTCCAGGTCAATGACAAGAACAAGTATGCGAATGTATGTATGCAAATAAAGTGTCAGGGTCAAGGAACGGCGACAAACGAAAAAGGATCGAGCGACGCATCTCAAAGACGTGATCAAGATAGGCATCCTCGAAGTCCTTTCTCATAGACGTCGTATGATAAACGAGCTCGAGAGGAACATGACCAGCAGCGTGGCTATCAGCCCGACAGTCGCAGGGTGAGAAATGTATTGTGAGGTCGCACCGGAACACCCTGGACAGGACCACCCTGCCATCGAACATCAATCATCGCCACATGCTCTGAGTAGAGCAAGCATACCACTGGCGATGGGCGTGTACCCTTGTGGCGTATAGAGCGCGAATTGCACAGCGCTGTTGGGAGTAAGGAAGCCAGGCGTGCGTTGTGCATTCGGACCCTGATCTCCCCAAATTTTGAGAGTGTACTTGGCTTGGGCCAGTGGGAGTTGGGGGTGCGAGGTCTGGTATGCATAGGTATCCCAGACAACGCTCGTCGCCGTGCCAGGTATGATCCCGTTGGTAGGCCCCACCGGATAGGTATTTCCGTTGTCGCAAACAGCTGACAGGGTGAGATGTGTCGGCGTAGCTATGATGTAGCTAAAGTTCCATGCAAAGGTGATTGGTTCGTCCGGTGCGATCTTGTACGACGTCGACTGCTGAGGTGGTTTGGTCACGGAGATGAGACCTGCAGGCGCGTCCTGTGGAATGGTCGGCGTGGGTGCTGAAGTGAGGGATTGTGATCCCGTCTGTGATGCCTGACCGTCATTTTGGCGCTTCTGTACCATGGCCATGATGATGTATAACGCCCAGGGGAAAAAAGAAGGTCAGAAAAAAGAGTGGAGACTCAAAGGAGAAAAGGAGCGGCTGGTACTTGAAAGAGCAACCTCAGGGACAAATCCAAGTTGGTTGGAAGAACATAAATTTATTGGCTTGATCCATATTGACATTGTTTCCTTTTTCGGATTTCTGTCATTACTAGGGTTACAATGCGGCCGTCGAACTACGCTCTCAGCATCAGATTCCACGGCCTCGTCAAGCCTGGTCGACAGTCCTAACGCATCCCAGCGTCTAGTGAGTACCGGATCTGTGCATTCACCTGGTCACACCCTGTGACGGCGACCGTCTGACGTGACGAGTCGCGTGCACTGTGGCGATCCAAGCGCAGTATTACATCTCCCGGTATCACCCCGTGTACAACAGCCGCTCCCCACCTGATTCCTTGCACCTCTCACCATGTTCGAGGAAAGCGCACCTCCCTCCCCGAACCAAGCCCTTGTGGCGTTGGCGCCTCTGGAACCCGAATGGCAGCCCATCCTCCACGCCTCGAATCAAGTCGTCTTGTACAACCCAACATCACACGCCCTAACGATTCACAAGTCCTCCAGCATACACGTAGCTGACCGACCTAATTCGCCTTGTCCGTTCTGTCACCGCCCGCTTCCACCTGGATTTGGGCACGATGCGGAGGACGAGGAGGACATGCGCCACGAAGGCGGTTTGCATAGCCGTGCTCCCAACTATTTCGAGCTGTTGGCGATGGCAAACGAGAGCTCTCGGCCATCAACTCCACCGCCACTTGGCAATGGAGACCGAGCATCTGCCTTTCCGCGCGAGGCCATGGCCGAGGGATACTTCAAGGCGTTCTTTCAGGAAGAATATCGGTTAGGGATGGGTGCGAATGGGAGCGTATTTCTGTGTCAGGTTTGCACAAGGTCTACTCGCCTCCGCTCGAGCACGACTAATTTGCGATGCTTGTAGCACGTATTGGACGGTAATCCACTGGGTGTGTATAGAAAGACTATCTGTGTCCAATGAACTTTACAAACTTCCTCACTCATCTAGGACACTTTGCGGTGAAGAAGATCGCGGTTGGAGAGTCGCACTCGTATCTTCTCGGTATCTTGCGCGAGGTTCGTGAGTTGTCGCGATGAACGTTATCGAACTTCAATTGCTTGTAGATTCGATTATTAGAAACGCTCCGCCACAGAAACATCATTACTTATCATCACGCCTGGCTAGAAACATGCCAATTCTCTTCGTTTGGCCCCAAAGTCCCCGCCCTACAGTTAAGTTGATGGCAATGGTCATCTCTAACGACGGATCTGACAAATGTTCACAGTGTGTTGATGCAATGGGCCGAAGGGGGGAGGTACGTTGACCTTGAAAACTGGTCTATTAACATACTTAGAAGTCGGGGTTGATAGTCTAGATGACCTGATCGACCTCCGGTTGGGGCGACCCACTAGGCTACCTCACATGCGGTCATCTACGCCCACGCCCGAATCTCCCGCTGACACTGAGACACCTTCAGCACGTATACGAGCTTTTCGTGCAATGAAGCGTGCACCGCCAGAGGAACGCGAGCGCCTTCGGCGAGAAATGGCAGAAGGCTCCGGTGTCCGTATTGCTGGACGACCAAGCTTGAAAGCTGTTCACCTGCTCAGTGCGGAAGAAGTCGAGAGCCTGTTCTCCGATGTAGTCGAGGGTCTTGCGTTTTTGGTTCGTGCGAGTTACCCACAACTGTGTGTGGTGAAGATGACGTGTCATCCGATAGCACGATAGATCGATTTTACACCTTGATTTGAAACCAGGGAACGTACTTCTAACCTGGGAGGATGGCAACCTCATGCAAGTGTCCCAACTATTCCGCACTTCTTTGTATTGACACCAGCGCTTTATCTAGACCCCGTGCGATGCTGTCAGATTTTGGTACGTCTCGCGATATGATCCACTCTTACGGTTCGCGTTCCGGAAACACTGGAACGTAAGTAGTTCATCGTACCGTGTTGAGCAGTCCTTTTTTTTTACATCTGCTATACCAGGCTGGAATATGCTTCACCGGAGTCTCTACCTTCCCCTCAGACAGGCCTTCTTCAAGAGGTCGATTCAAAGTCTGACATGTGGTCGTTGGGAATGATCCTCCACAAGATGCTTTTCTTCCGATTACCATATCGTTATGCCACAGAAGGTGAGGCAAGCGACAGGGACGAAGCAGATAAGATGAACAAGTTGGAGCAGGAAATTTTGACTTATCACGGGTAAGAGGTGCTGTTTCTCGTCGCGAGTATGATTGACGACGGTCTCAGTTTTCGGACCACACCCTCTTTGACAGCGGCGTTTGAGAGTCGACATTTGCCGCGGGCATTCCTCATCTTGCTGGAAGGCCTCTTGAGCGTCAATCCCTCGGTACGTCCGACGAGTGAGCGGATCGTGAGTGCAATGCGAGAAGGCAGGGTACGTATATAAGAACTCGCGCCGCACATTATGTGACCCAAGCACGGTCAACGTTTCAGTTTAATCCTGTGACATCAACTCCCGGGGCGTCATCGGGATCACTCATTCCTGTCAAACGGTCGGCCGAAGAAGGTCGTCGGGAGCTGAGCCCAAATAGTCCGCGTGCACTACCACCCGTTCCCGTCCCCGAACCACGTCAGCGTGGAGCAGCTGTTGAGTGGAATAAGGGTCACAGGTCAGTTCTATCGAGTGAGGGGGATGAAAAGAGTCCACTCCTTCGTCTTCCTTCACCGCCGTTGCCCGAGGACAACCATAGAGGACCCTTTGAACAACTTTTTGCGAACACCGGGCGCGTACTGGGGATACGTGTCACGCAAGAGGCGCTTGTGAGGAGTGCAAAGGCGTGCATACTGGCAGCCAAGGTAGAGTCACCGATTTGGACACGGATAACTTGATCACACATCTTTGCGCGCAGGCGGTCTCAGTGGCGTCTTGTCTGGATCACGTGCGGTCCCGGCCTATTGTGTTGGCAGCGTTGACGGTGGCGGCCATGACGGACACGCTTTCGGAGCAGCTGCAGGTGTCTGTGGTGCTGGGAATGTTTCATGTGGTGACGATGTGGATTGTTGGTCGTGGGGATGGTCTGTATGTTTGATCGCGGTGTGCTCCGAGTTCCGTAGCCATATGCAGATACAAAACACCACGGGTGTACGTGCCCCGCGGGAATCACATGCATGGAAAGGGTTATTATGTGCGCGCAGCTGCGTTCCGGGACCGAGCAATGGTCGCCTTCTCCAAGGTCCTCCGAGTCCACGCCGGCCACCTCTCGTCCTCCCACTCCCCGCTCCTCCTCCTTGCCTCCATCCTCGTATTCCGCTCCGCCTTTCTTCCCCCTGCCAACAACAAATCCAAATCCCCCCCTAGCCCTATCCCATCCCCTATTGATATTGCCCCCGATGCCCGCTTCTTCCCCCTCCATCCACCACAGCCAATTGGAAAGTCGAAACTCTCACTCTCTTTCTGGCAGCAGTTCAGTTCCCTCTTGCGCATCGTCATCCCCTCCATCCGCTCGCGCGAGGCACTCTTGCTCCTCGCTCACTCTTGCTTCCTTGTCCTCCGCACCGTCCTCAGCGTGGCGGTAGCAAAACTCGACGGTCGCATCGTCAGGGACCTCATCAGTGCAGATGGCTATGGCTTCCTCAAGGGCTTGGCTCTCTGGTTTTCTCTGGCTGTGCCAAGCATCTACACCAATTCCATGGTCCGCAGACGATCCAATCCTGCAGTGACGCGTGCTGACCTATCCGCTAGATCCGCCACCTTCAGTCGAAACTCTCCCTCCGCTTTAGAGATCGTCTCACTCGGTACATCCACGACCTCTACCTCTCGTCCGCGCCTTACCTTCGCTATTACCGCGTCCCTCTCCAGGGCGTAGACCAGTATATCACAGCCGATGTCGAGTCCTGGTCAGAAAGTCTCGCTGGCATATAGTACGCCTCCCGTCCCTGCCGTTATATTGTGCGCCCATTGACACGTAGGCATACAGCGGGAACTTGATGAAACCCTCTCTTGATCTGTTGCTCTTTACTTCACAGCTTTCACGCTCTCTCGGCTTTAGGGGCACTCTTCTCCTCTTTGGAAACTACTACTTTACGATGAAGGTATGTCGCATCCTCCATCCTCGTGCATATGGATTGTCAACGTTTTGTCAAGATTCTACAAGCGGTCACGCCCGCTTTTGGTCGCCTGGCTGCTATCGAGGCTCGTTTAGAAGGCGATTACCGGGCCGGCGTTGGCCGGGTGGGGAGAGAGAGCGAAGAAATCGCGCAAGTACCCGTTTCTAGCGCATATATTCGTGTCTGAACCAATTACAGTTTCTACAACGGAGGTGCCCTCGAGCGCGACATTCTCACTCGCGCTTACCTACGTCTCATAAAACATGTCAACTCTATCTACAAGATCCGGATCGCATACGAATGGACAGAGGATTTCGTGATCAAGTATCTGTGGAGTGCTGCTGGGTACGGGCTTATTGCTGTGCCGTTGTTGATCACGCGCAAGCGTGGCGAGGGCAGGGATCAAGCTGCCAACGATGGCCTCGTCGCGGATCGTACGGAGAGTATGTCGTCGCCCCGATCTCCATGGACTCCTGCTGACCTGTCCAATATCAGCGTATATATCCAACCGTAAACTCCTTCTTTCACTCGCAGATGCGGGCGGGCGACTCATGTATGCATATAAAGATCTGGTCGAGGTCGCCGGTCTAACTGGGAGGTACGTTGGACCAGTCGTCTCATGATAACTACTATCTGAAATCATCCTGTAGATTGTATACCCTTCTGTCGACCCTACATAGTCTGAAGGCGCTCCCATCGGGTCTTCCGGGCGACGGCAACACCTTTGAACTGCGGGATGTCGATGTTTCCATCCCTTCTCTCATGCTTCCTTCCAACGATTCGTCCAAGGAAAAGCATGTTTCCCCTGCCTTTGACGAGGATGTGGAACCCCTCGACCATCTCTCTGGGTCTGGAACGACCCTCGTCCGAGCGCTGAGTTTCGCCCTTCATCCCGGAATGCATCTCATGATCACAGGATCCAACGGCGTTGGTAAGACCGCCGTCGCGCGCGTTTTGGCGGGTCTCTGGGCACCAAGTGGTGCAGGTGCAAGCGTCACACGACCCACGTTCGACGCCGACACTACCGACGGGCGTCCAAGGCCAGGGGTATTCGTTGTGCCGCAGCGCGCGTACATGGTGACGGGCTCGTTACTAGAGCAGGTTATTTATCCAAGGACGCTGGGGGAGTTTTACGCCCTTCATGGGGGGAATGCGGAGGAAGGGTTGAAGGAGTTGCAGGAGGTATTGGAATCGGCTCATTTGGGGTATCTGGTCGAGCGAGAGGGCGGGTGGGGGACGGTAAAAGAGTGGAGAGACGTGTTGAGTGGGGGAGAAAAGCAGCGGGTACGTTGCCTAGTCATCACATGGGTTGACTTGGTCTTCTTTGCTGACCGCGACGTTGTCCATTTAGATGGCGCTTTCGCGCGTATTTTATCATCGACCCAAATTTGCCATCTTGGACGGTATGTAGCCTTGACCGCGTTGGCTCTCGCCCACTCTCATCGCGTCCGAGATAGAATGTACTAGTGCTGTATCGAGCGACGTCGAAGGCCAGATGTACGAACACGCCAAGTCGGACGGCATCTCGCTCATCACTATCTCTCTGAGGTGCGTTGGACACCATTTCTGTCTTTGATCTCACCATACGACCGCCAAACATGTATAGACCCTCTCTGACGAAGTACCACACGCACTTGCTCACCCTCATCGGCGACGGCACGGGTCGATGGACGTTCACGCCTATCGCCAGCTCACCCTCGGGGCCCGCTGTATGCGCTCACGCCGACGCCGGTTCTTCCGACAATGCTGCGTCAGCGCCAGACGCGTCCACATCTCCGATGGCCCCGAGTAGACCTGCCGCTGGCGATCTCATCCGCGTGTTGGAGGAGATCCGAACTTTAGAAAGACAGTTGGAGGAAGCCAAGGTGTGGGAGGCGAGGGTGAGGGAGTTGGAAGAGGTGCTGCAGGTTCGGGAGGGGTTCAAGTGAGCGACAGTGAGCGATGGGGATGGGGATGGGTAGGGTATTTGTGCCAGCGACGTTTTTGGAGATGATACGTGGTAATGGTGGATTGGTACTGTGTAGTAGTCGACGTGCATGGATAGGCGACGCTGCGCGGCAATGTTACAGCTGTTTGCGAAAGGCTTGTCAGTGGCAAAAGCGGCGTGCTCATAGCGTAGTACATATTCCGATACAAATCCTCTGTGATGTAATCATCGCAATGGATTCGTCTCCTTGTGGTCTGGGGCGAGAAAACTGCAGCACCGTCTAAGGAAGTTGTCATCGCGTGTAGAAGGGCACGCGCTCGGTCAAATGGAACAGACCCATCAGCTTCGGATACTCGGATGTTATGGCAGCCTGGTGGCAGTCGAACGCTTCGCGAACATGATGGGCCCCAGAGCAGAGGACACTCCGAAGCATCGCGAGGTGAGTACGACGTTGTATCGGTTCCAAATATAGTCTAACCCCTCATTCCGGCGCCATTTGTGCCTGCCGCGTGCTGAAAGACTCACGGACCCTGTGACCTTGTCGAGTCCAAATCCCGGATGCTTCCGCGTTCACAAGCCCTCCCGTCATGATCGATTGATCCAGGACCATCGGAGGCACCCTGGTACCCTGGATTCCATGTGGGCCATTCGTTGCTGCAAATTTCCTAGTCCCGGAGTGTGCGTGGATCGTATTACTTGTTAACATTGGACTTTAATAAGTATCTTATAAGGCTCGCAAGTGTCAGTGGTTGGCATTGAAGAGGCTCTATCTGCAATGTGAGCAACGCCGAAATTTTTTATCTCCAACGGGTGATCTCCCATCCGTCATGGTATTTGGCCCGTCACTAGAAGAAGTGTGTAAGCGCAACACCTACCTCCACTGTGTATACATATGCAAAGCTGCAGATCCTTACCAAAAATGCTTGCTTCAGGACAAGTCTCTGGGGTGCTCTTCTGACAATGGGACCACCAATCGGATGTTTTCCTGTTGATAGAACTCCCGTTGGCAAATCCCGTTTGTACCAGATTCATCTGGTATCCTGCAATTGTAGGAAAAACAAGGCTGAAACGGCCGCGGAGGTCTGGTCACCAGACTAGCCGCGGAGATACTTGCCTCTCCGTCGGAATGCGAGGGTTAAATTTGTTCATGATCCAGGTGAATTTGCGGTTGACCCTTCACCTGTTTACTATCATGATGCCTCAAGTATCCGTGCTACCAGCCTGCGTCTCTGGTGTTACATACGCCATCACAGGCATTGTCGTTGCTATAGTTGTCATTACCAAACTGTCCTGGGGTCCCAACGTATGTAAAGAACATGACGTCTCCTTCTGGCCCCTAACCAATCGTCGCCAGCTCGATGGGATTCCGACCGTTGGGTCGAGCAGCTGGCTTGGATCATGGTGGGCTGGTCACAAGTTCCAAACGAATGCTATAGAGGTCATCCAGGAGGGGTACAACAAAGTACGTGAATTTGCACTTGTTCCGTGAGTGTCAAGTCACGTTGTTCGCAGTACAAATCTGCGCCGTTCAAGGTCGCGGATCGCTATCGTTGGATTGTAGTTTTAGGCGGCCGCCAGCACATGGAAGAGCTGCGAAAAGCTCCTGATGACGCACTTTCGTTCCACGAAGCAGTAAATGATGTGTGCAGCAAGATCTCTCGTTGAAAAATGAACCCCTTATACTGTTGACAGGTACTTCAGATAAAGTACACCATAGGAACAGAACTGCTTCAGAACCCGTACCATGTCGAAATCGTCCGCTCTCATCTTACTCGGAGCCTCAGCAGCTTATACCCTGAAATACGAGATGAGGTTTCTGTAGCCTTCGACGAGGTTTTAGGCCTCAGGGACAGCGGTAAGTCGTGCGATTCATTTATCGTGCTTTTTTTTGGTGAAGTCGAGAGAATTTCAGAGTGGAAGAGTGTACATGCCCTTAGCACCATCCAAAAGGTCGTATGCAGGACTAGCAACAGACTCTTTGTCGGGCTTCCATTATGTATGCACATATTTTCTTTGTGTAAGTCTTGCTTTACTCCGCTCGGAATGACAGGTCGAGACACCGACTGGATAAATCTCAACCTGCAATACACGCTTGATGTCGTAGGAGGAGCCAAAGCAATTCGGCGTTTTCCTGGGTTTCTAGCTCCGTAAGGCTCTGAGCACTGTTAAAACGAAAAAATCCCTCAGTACTTCACAGCCTTGTTGCGCATTTCACGACTGATGTTCCGGGAACCATAAAACGTGCCATGAGACACCTTGCTCCTATAATCGAGGAGCGACTGAAGCTCCAGGAGTATGGAAATGACTTGGTTGACAAACCAGTTTGTTCTGTCCTTTCTTGAGTTTATACATGTGCTGATTATTACTTCTCTAGAACGATCTACTGTCATGGTTGTTGGATGAAGCACCTGAGGGGCCTGAGCGTACGGTCAAGCTCTTGACGAGTCGTGTGTTAGCAATCTGCTTTGCTTCAATTGACGTGGGTGTCGTGCTCTGTGTTTTCTTCGTTCTTTGGCTCATTGACACGTGCGGTAGATGTCCTCCAACGTATGCTATTGTGCTATTATTCCCCAACTCTACATCTGACCCTGCCGTGCTCTAGAGTTTTTGTCGCGCACTTTTCTTTTTAGCAGAAAACCCTCAGCACATTCAAGCCCTTCGTGAAGAGGTGGAATCCGTTGTCGAAAAAGAGGGATGGTCGAAAGCCTCTTTGGAGAAGATGCACAAGATCGATAGCTTTTTGAAGGAAAGCCAACGTGTCGGAACTGGTTCTGGTGAGTCATCTCATGCCGTAGCGGAAGGTGTTAACGCCATTACGGCGTTAGTGAGCCTGAGGCGGATCGCCATCAAGAACTTCACGTTCTCCGACGGGACGCTCATACCCAAGGGAACATTAGTCGCCGCACCTTCTCGGTGTCTGCACCTTGACAACGACAACTACGACAACGCGCACGTCTTCGATCCCTTCCGATTCTCTAACATGCGTGACGAGGGCGAGGGTGCAAAACACCTGTTCGTTTCGACTAGTACGGAATACCTACCATTCGGGTATGGTAAACACGCCTGGTGCGAACGCCATTGACCCTCTACGGCTGCATGAATCATCTCACATGTATGCGTTAGCCCTGGTCGGTTCTTTGCCGCTAACAAGCTCAAATCCATGTTGGCCCATGTCGTGATGTCATACGATGTCAAGCTGGAAGACGACAAGACCCGGTCAAAGGGATTGCGCACTGGACTTCGTGTGTCTCCCGATCCCGCTACAAAGATCATGTTCAGAAGAAGGGCCCATTGAACTGCTGGCAATGGACCGCAAGATCGCTTTCTTGTATTGCACGTTTATGCGTTTCGTGCATGTTTTTCTGTGTAGAAACACCTCGTTCACCTTTTTTTTTTAAATCCGCGGTATGAGATCCTCGGACAGATGGAGTTAGTTAGTTACGGCTCGATCGATAGATGTAACGCTTTCCATAGCGTTGAGTCCGACGGAGTGTGAAGTGTTTTCGTCTCGACGACGTCAACTTGGCCACCTGTCCTAATTACTAGACTGGTGACCATTCTCGTCCATAATCTCTGTCGAGAGATCATAGACGGATTGATCACCAGTCTACCTGATATTGTAACCATGTCGAAATCCTCCGCTCTCATCTTACTCGAAGCCTCAGTAGCTTATACCCTGAAATACGAGACGAGGTTTCTGTAGCCTTCGATGGGGTTTTAGACCTCAGGGACAACGGTAAGCGGTGCGATGCATTTATCGGTTTTTTTTTGGCTAAAATTGGGAGAATTTTAGGGTGGAGGAGTGTACAGGTACCACTGGCACGTGGCAAGAGCAGAAGGAGAGTTCTACCGTTGCTTTCAATGCGTCACACGCACCTGAGCCTGCAGGCCTTTGAGAAATTTAAGAGATCATCGATCAGTGTCGATTTTGCCACTCACTGGCAGGTTCTACTAAGGGTACGCCTCGGCCGCCTCCAAGTTTCTGTAGAACTCAATTCGATGTACATGGCGCCAAACTCACTTCTGGTCACTCGCGGACACGAATAGAACACAATCTTGGCCGAGGCGAGCAGCAGGAACGAACGTAGGCATACCTTTTATTCTTTAACAGCAGTTCAGTTCCGAGAGAACATGTTGTGCCAGAAGATTTTATGCAGGCTTGTAGTATTGAACAACTTGAACTTGAATGTGGTGTCCGCGGCCTCTCCTGAATTGGGATCGTCCGTGTCAGAACGGTAATGCGAGAAAGCCAGCTTCCTACCATGATGGTGACTGTGTAGTCTGAGTCGGCCTCGGAAGTAATTTGGGTTGCGAATCGTTGCTGCTTTCAAGGAAGGT